>KZ308261.1:1269238-1298435 GCA_000376725.2 Ladona fulva
TTCAGTTCAGTCAAACTCAATCAAAATCTCGGGAAATTTTCCTTCTTATACTCCGTTTACAAAATGTCTCCATGAGATTGTTGAAAAGTTGTCAATATTTTGGAAATGTATACAATTAGTGCCGATATCTTAAATTATTTTTAAATATTAATACACATTTGTACAAATCCACAAAATTAATCCAAAAATAATTCTGTGGATTCGTACAATTTTTGTATTAAACATTAAAAAATATTTTTACTATGATCTTCTACCAAGTATCGCTGGATACCATCAATATTTTTTGCCAATATCTTGTATCGATTTTTCCCACAATTTTCCACAGTAGTGTAACTTCACAGTTTTCATTTTGATTTTAGAATAGAACATATTTACCTTTTACAGTAATTTTATATACTATACATAAAAGAGTTCAATAACCTAGATGTTCTCCAGAAAATGCGTTAAATATTCCCTGTTGCGTTAGAAAATATATAATGCATTAGAAGCGACGTAATCTAATTTCTGCTTCTGATACAAAATTTTACACGTAATACTCGATCTCCATGCAAGAATATAACAATTGTATCCCAGGACATCAAGGGCTAACAATAGAGCAAACAATCTTTCCTCCATTATTGCTAGCTTCGCTTCACGCTTCGCACTCTTCTTTACCCAATAATTATTGGCAGCATGTTTTCCCTTAACCTTGAGACTCACTCACTGTTTAACATCAATTATCAAGTACCAAAAGCGGAGTCAGATATCAAATGCGTATCGGCAAACATGCTTTGCTTAAAATAGCCATAATAAAAACTAGAGTGATAGGCGATGTCACATCCGTGGACCAAACACATGAGGAAAATCCACCCGTCATTTCCTTGGAGACATAAAATTCCCGAGCGCACTCCATATTTCTGCCAATGTCCGATTAGCCACACAACAGCGGTCGCCGGCGGGTATTGTAACCACACCCTTCAACGGTATCGAGAATAAACGCAAATAGATTCCGCCAAGCAAAACACCGCGGCGCTCCGTCATGCAAAACTGGAAGGCCTCTCGTATAAACAGAGCTGTATCACGGTTGATCGCTCGAGTTAACCTTTCCCTTTTCGACGCGCCGTGCACAACGCTCGGAAAATACGGCAAATATCTGAAAAAAAAGGGACGCCCGTCGTCGTAAAAATCTCAACGTCGTAAAATTTTTACGCACCCTCCGAAGTTGAAACATTCCAACCTCGGGAAACTTGAAGGAGATTCGTCGAACAAGGATGAGGGACGACATCGTTAGGGATACCCGCTTTTTCGCATTCAGTAAGAGGTTCCCGGGTTTTGACAATTAATTCGTAACCCTTCTGCTTTTCAAATCATGGCGCTTTTCCCTCATTCACTCGACACTATAATAATCATTAGGATAATCAATTTCGTAATACAATAAATGAAGTATGAAAAGGCCACTGATGGCTATAATAGTGGAACAGTGAAAAACTCAAAAAACCATCAAAAAGCGGGAATTACCTGCTTATACGTATTTCGCCCTCACCGAGAGCATCCTCAGAGCTATGTGACTGACGGAGCAGTGAAGATTACAACCATTACAACCAATAGCTTCCGAAAAAAAAGAAGAACGAAAGTCGGGTTTTGAATCTAAAAGTTCATATAGAGTTTTGTTAAATTCTAAGTCATGGTTCATGATATTATTCTTATGTTTATAAACATACAAATTTTCCCAGGAATTTAGACCAATGCGAGCGTGGTTTAATTAATAATTTTAGATCCGTAACGGTAATAGAATGGCCAGTATCTGACGTATGTCAGATACTGGTTATTCGTAATACAACTATGTGTGAATCATATGGATAATGAATCAAATCGTCCGTACAGTGATCACCTGGCTGGCGTTATTCTCAACCCCTTCCCCATTAGCTCTCCATGCTGGGGATGAGGATGAGGCTTACTAGGTTAGATGAGGAGTGAGGCAATTTTATCTTCCTTTTCACGCATGACATCTATCGGATGGATTATTTTTATTTCTGTCGTAACTGTTCCTTACTTAACAATATGTAGTATTTCATTTAATTATCACATTGTACACTTTAATCGTAACTATATGTCTTTATTTTAAACACAATAAGTATTTTAACGTCTATAGCGGTAAACGTGTGAATCACTATAAGTTTGGTTTCTCAAATATGCGTTTAGCTTTCCTATATAACTTTGTATTCGCCCAGCGCGGATTTTACTACTATTTTAGATTACTCTTTTCAATTACGTTGTTTAAGAATGTAGCAAGTTAGGTAGACGTTGTGTAACGGTAACTTTGCAAAAGTGTCACATTTATATTTAAGAATGAAATGGTATCTGAAACGATATCTCCAACTTATTTAACAGCTGTGATTTATCAAAGAAAGAAGACGACACATTTATTTCTTTTAGAATAGTTTCACCTTTTTAAATTACGTGGTTACATATTTTTAACATCTTTAAGGACTATTCAGACTTGACCCAACGTATCTGAACGAGGATGCATACTGGATATAAATCACTGAGTCATTATTGTTCCGATAATCAAATCTTATGGAAATCACCAACTATTGTTTCTTGTGCGTGTTTTAAATGGTGTTCCACAAAGTTAGGAAAGAACACCAGGAATTTGATGTTCTGTAAGAATCGGCATCCGAAGAAATCATCGACTTCTTTGTGGTTGCTGATTTCTGCAAATATTTGCACACGATGCAATTTTATTAAAACACCACGTATTCCCTATAAAAATTTCCCACGGTCCAGGATTCCGGAAATCATCCTGTAAACAGAACATCACGTTTATTCAAACGTGCCCGGGTGGAGACGTGGAGGGAAGCAGTGGTAAACTCCAGTATCCGTGACAACGCGGTAACCGCGGCTACGGAGACGACCCGCATCCCATGGGCCTGTCGAATTTTTATGTTTACAGGTGCTTAGAGGTCCTCTATTTAGGTGGTCGTAGTGAAATCCGCACGTGTCGTTGGTGAAAGCGAGGCGTATTGTGAGCGGCGATGGCGGGTTTAGATAACGTGGAGTTAGAGAGGGTGGGGAGGGATCGATCAGAGTCACCTGGACTACGGGACCCTCTCGTCGATACTAATTCACTCTGAATTAAGACCGTCTCGTGCAGATGTATTCAGGGAATTGGCGTCGGAAATTTCACTGGCTCTTTTCCCTTCCTAGAGTAGTCAGGTCGCCGGGTTTTGATTTTGAAAACATGGATTCGAAAACTGGATCTCTGTATACCTTTGCGCCCCAATCTTAACATCAAAATTGCATGTTCAAGGAAATACGATATGAAAATTACCTTTTGAGGAACGTGAAGTTTTCAGTAAAGGTTTCAGACGAGTCACCATCCTAACAACTATTCCTGAGGTCCTAATTGTTGAATTTTTCCTTTACGACAAAACAACTCAATGATTCAAATTGTGTCGTAACATTGTTGTTTCGATATGCAATCGTTTTACAAACTGTGTTAATTGTTGACTCTTTCGACACACGGATAAATAACCTAGGTTACGAATATTGTTGCACGCGGCTAAATTAATTGCAGCAATAATATCTCTCTCATTACTATAATCTTTTTAAGTGGAACTTTTAAATAAATGTGTATAATATTTCACTGAATATTAATTAACACTCCGTCACTGTTATGAATGCTTCTGAATTTTCAGTTTTTTTTAGTTCAACACAGCTTAGCATATAAATTTTCGACATTGAAATATTGACGCCCTTTTGGTTGCTACGCCCAGATACGATTGTCTAGCAATGCTTACGATATAAGCATATAAGCAAGTGGAAACGCATGGCTCACATGCTTGAATTTCGAAGAAGAAATGAAAGAGAAGTAGCAATAAGTAGTTTACTGATTGAAGTCTGGCGTCTTGCTACAAATGAAACTCTTCTTCTACTAATATGAATACTGTTTTAGCATACTTAACACACAGTAGTTTTAAATGATTTTTCGAAATTCATTATTAGACCGTGATCCATTTTGAATTTCCCAAATATTGCCCGAGATAAAAAGGGTATGAAATCATGTACGTAATGGGGATGTTACTCCAGGAATTTCTGGAAAGACCGAAAACGGCAAGAGATAACCATAGAGATTATTAAAAATTATAGTCTATGAATAAGAGTTGCCATTTCCCACAGATTAGAAGTAAATTATTTGAGTCATCAGTAAGAAATTTAAAAAGAATTAAATCAGAATCGCCGTACCTTGAACGGACACTACCATCTAAAAAGGACGATTAAATATTTCCCTTCAGATTTTAGTTAGCAATACTAATGCTCGCTCATTTTTCTTATTTACAGGGAGACTAACAACATTAAAATTCATGCGATGAGATATGAAGGCATATTTCGGGTTAAACAGCAACGCTCCAGGTATTTCTCCAAGATTTATCTTCGGGAAAACAAATGTGATTATTTGTACATGTCCCTCGATAAACTGTCTCAGAAAAATATACTGCGGCAGTCGTTTGGTAGAAGGCCAGCTATGGTTCCAGATAATTCGTAATTCCTATTGCTGTAAGAAAGAGTTGAAAAATGTGAAAAATCTGATTGCCAAAACCGATAAGCAAAATCTTTTTTACGCATAAAAAATTCACCGCTGAAACTTAACGAGAATATATTTTTAATGTTTACTTGATTAACATTGCCAGTCTACTAATTATGACACCACTTAGTTATATTTCATTTTACTCCATATATAAAAGAGCTTCCAAAATTGGATTGGATTTTTGTTTTGAGATACAGAGGCTATAGTATAAAATAACCTTTCACTAGTACCTAATTATGACTCCATTTTGTTATATTCTATTTTATTACCTATACAATAGAATTGTCAACATGAAGTCGATTTTTTCATTTCGTAAAGGTAACGAATTCCCATCTTCTCTGGCATTCTGAGGCATTTGAATTTTAGTTCTTAGATACACAGACTATTGTATATACTAACCACTCATTAGGACCTAATCTTGAATATTGTATTAGTAAATAGCGTTAGTGAGCTTTTCATTTCTCCATCGATATTAAGGTTGACCACATAAGGTTGAGGGTTTCGGCCTTAACTTGGTGTTATGTCATGATGAAATATGATGGTAGAACTAACACTTTGGTTTATACAATACCAGAATAAAAACAAACATTCACGACCTACGTTTCATTTCTTAGCAGCATCACTCACGGCCTAGGTTTCATTGCTAAGCATGAGTGTGTGTATTTATTGTAGTATTGTATAAATTAAAGTGTTAGTTCTACCACCTTATTTCAAGGTTGAATACCTCAAAAGATATGGCAGGTTTATGCATAACTTTTATTTTACGATTGTTTCATCTATAAAATCGAAATAAATGCAGCAGTTTCTAGGAGCAGTAACGTCAGCTGTGTAAGGAGCTAAAGAATTATTTCCCTAAAATTAATTATTGTATTTATACATGTATCCGTCTATTTTCCAAGTTCATGGAACTGTCAAAATGTGTATGATGCTTAAGAGTATAAGGAATCACGAAAGCATAGTCAGTGACGTAACATTTTAGGCATATATAATTTAGTAGACTTCCGTCAAAACCTACAACTCAACTTTAGAGACATGCGTCAAACAGCATTACGAAAGGAATGCATGCAAAAGTTTCCCTCGATTACGCTGCAAAAGGAGCATTTCTCTTCGAAGTTCCGAAAAGCCATTTCCCTCGTAACGCATTAAAACTAAAATCCGGTTTTGTATTTCGACAACATTTCGCGGGGGGCCACACCCAAAACCATATCCTGTGTTTGTGAATAAGAGCGAACGGCGCCTTTCGCTAAACGTAAAGGTCGTTTCGAGGCAAAAATGAAATCATTTCCTCTAACAAATGAGATCCACTTAGGTCCCGTAATTTATCAAAGGCTCTGAAAGAGATAATTTACTTCTTTCATTCTCTTTCTGTCATTATAACAGTAAACATGCTATTCCATGCTTATTCGAACTCCACTCTCCGTTGCTATCGCTGGTTCCAATTATGCTTTATTTAGGGTAGACTAATAGATAATGGCAGCGAAATCTAATTAAACAATTTAGAAAATTCAGTTAGAATTTGGATTAAATTACACAGCTTTAAATAAGTGATAATCATCCGAACAATTATTTACTAAATTGTTCAAGCGAATAGGAACAGAATGTTTAAATTAAAAAAATCGCAAATAATCAAAACTGATTTTCTTTACTAAGCCTGCGATTAATTTAATTTTTAATTGCAAAATGTAACTATAAATACACATTTTGATCAGATTACGTTTCGTTCAGATAAAGAATTAGAAATCAAAAATTCCTTGATTGTTAATTGCTTTTGACAATCTTTAACATGTATCTAAATTTCTAAAATCCTACATATAAATAGTTTTATATCGTAGAAAAATGGCAACATATCTGTGATAAAATTTTCATTTCTTCCATTCTGCAGGCTTAACCGAATGCTGTTACCCATTTTTTTCATCCTAAGAGGGTTATAATTGGACAATATAACACCATAAATAAGCCTGACACATTTTTAGATATTTTCCTCGAAATCTCTATGGAGACCGAATCTGATCACGAACAATTTTCATCATCCATATTCTAGATGTGTGCTTCAAAACAAAACGTAAGTACAACTTTCTTATTTACTCTGTTGTAATCTTTAGGATTACTTTAGTTCACATTGCACTCAGAAAAAACAAAGCTTAACAAAGAAGAATAATTATAACGGGAAATACTGTCAAGGGTTCGATTCATTGCATTTGTTTTATCGACGACAGTAGTGTCAAAATCGAAATTAATTTTCCAAATTAAGAAACGAAATATTAAATATAACTTTTACTTTTCCACAAATATTTGCGGAAGTAATATTTGTGTTGAAGTAAAAGTTATATTCATTATTTCATTTGTAGTGGAATTCCATATCGATAGAGAAGATTCATCAAATTAAGAAAGAATTAGAAAGGTCTGTTAAAATCTGGAATATATCTGGCTTTTAGGCCACATGAAATTAATCCGTTATTTAAATCAAATTATTTAGTACAATAAACGGTCGATTGAATATAAATTTATTTCTGAAAAGCGAGAATTTTAATTTTCCGCATGGTACAGGTAATAACTACAAAATATTCAAAAATTTTGCCGTCATTTATTTATGAGGATTATTTATATTCTTTTCGTTTGAAACTGCATTCCTATCATCAACTTGATTGCACAAGAAAATTCGTTCTAAGATACATACGTTATTGCCGACCAGAAAAACCCTCATTGTAGTATAAAACTCAAATCTCTTCCTCGCCTCAGTCTGTTTACTAAAATCTTGTGCCCCTAAATCTCTCAATGGTACTCCATGAATAACACACAACGACAAATAACCTCTTAGAGTTTGTTCAAACAAAGGCAGACCTCTGCATTACTTAGTTACCTAGATCTGATATATCTAAACCAGTAATCTACGGAGTTATCATTCCCAGTCTCCAAGGGAACTTCATGTATCGCGCAATTGCATTGAATTTGATCTGCCCATATTTTTATAAATGTAATATATGGAAATTACTATTTTTGACTACCGAGTACCTAAAAACACACACATCTTTCATATTCCTTTTCGTGGCAATCATAATGTCGTTCGTTGTTCCTAGTTACTTTTTCCTACAAATATTTTCGTGTTAATAAGCAGCACCTTCCTTAAACGTTTGGGTGCCATTGAGCTTAACACCCTAGGTGTATACTAACTAAAGGAGCCAGTTATCCTAGACACAAATTCACGGAAATACACAAAACTGTACCGATAAAATACCAATCTGCATAGACACGTGATATGAGCACTGAACTTTGTGGATACACAGAGTAGACAGAGTTTAAACTTACTTGAATATATCTAATTGTGTCCAAAACTGGTCATGACTAAATACAAAGGTTGCTTCCCATGTCACTCTCAGCTTAGAAGTTACTGTGAAATTTCTGCTACGCAAGCACGTTAACCCAAAGCGAAAACATACTTCGTGTAACCCAGAAAGCTCTTCACTCTGTTCTTTCGGAGATTCAGATGTGGGCAGTATCATTCATAGTGATAAACTACCCAATATTACCTATAAGGACGCCCAACAAATCACTTTGGCGAAACCTTTAAAAACAGCCCTTACACACACACACACACACACCGCTCGACTCTTACGGTCCCCGCCCGTATACAGCTCCGTGGCGGTCAAGGAGGAGAAGAAAAGCCCGTATTATTTAAGGGATAGATTAGTTAGGAGCATGAAAAGCTTAAAGGCATGCGGAGGGATGAGCAGAGGCGTGGAAGAACGAGCTTCCTTCCCGCCGAAAACGGGAGCCTCGGGCGCACATTTTCACGGTTAATTAAGCGCCATTTACGGGTCCGTTAACGCCCCAGTTGACCCGAAAAAAAGCTTCCCCTAAGGTACACTGAGTAGAGTCAGAGGCCATAACGACACCATCACGGAAAATGAATAAAAAACTACTCCCAGTTATTAAGATGTTCGTTCCGAAGAAAGGGCAATTCGGATGGAGCACAATCGAGGTGGCTCTCAGAGAACCTTTGAGGGTCTACTACTCAAAGTATCCCGATTTCTTATCTGAGACTGTGTTTCCTTTCGGTTGATCGAATTCTCTTTCCGTCTCGTTTATATTGCTGCGGAATTTTATTTTCAAACTCGTTCAAGCGAATGTATAAATATAATTAAGTTGTAAAAACACGAAATTACATTTCCTTTTCAAAGTTTATGAGTGTATTGTATGGGATCCTGCCTAAAAGCGTTGTATTCGAGAATTAGAAAAAATTACAGTGAATGGCGATACGTTCCGTAAAAAAATTTCAATACAAATCAGTGATCGTTACTCAAATGCTTCAGGACGCAGGATGGGAATCTGTAGAAGGTAGAAGATTTAAGCAAAGGATAATGTTACTAAATGAGTTCAGAGAAGGTACTTTCGTAGAAGATATAGCTGATATTCTGCATCCTCCCTGTTACATAGGTCCATCTGATACTGTAAGAAAAATCATAGAAATACATGCTAGAACGAATTGATCCAAAAATTCATTATTTCAACGAAGGATACAGGAAAGTAATCGACTAGGAAAGTAGAGTCATAGTGTATGCACCCCCTGCCTCACGCTAATTAAAAAATTACAACGAGAACTGAACTTTTTTACTGATTCATGAATAATCACCCATATTCGCACACCTTGTTTTCTCAAATAACTGTATTGTTTAAAGAGTAATTTTTCACCTTTAAATTATTAAATTGCTTTCCTTTTTAATTAGTCATTTCGTATTGAATGGACCACGAGACAAACAATACCCAAGGGATCATAACTAAACCAGAAAATGCTTACATATGAAATATAAATTTGCACAGCAGGGTCACAAAATAAAATATCTTTTTCCGGCTTAGTCACTGATTTAATTAACTAATTTAATTTCTGATAGAATAAGCTATAGAAGATGAGTTATTTCCCCTTAATTAAAATCCTCTAGGAATTATTTTAATCCGCAGATGCAAGGTATAAATTAATTTTCCGATTTCTTCCAGAGAGGATTTGCATTGAATATTCACCCCTACCGGGTATCAAGATTTTCCTTTCCTGGGTATCCCTGGAGGAAGATATATTCATCCTTTTCCAGTTCGACCGACTTCAGCCCACCGATGCAAAGGGAAAAACGAATTCTTCACTCGGATTTCACGGTGATTTCCATGAAATTCCAATGATGGGGCAATTGTCTCATTAATTATTCACAAGAGAGAGTAGCACTTTGAGGGGAGCCAAAGGGTCTCGAACGAAAAAAGAAAAACGTAACGAGGTATCTAATGGAAGAATACTGGCCTTAAGGGGATGTACCTGGCCGAATCTCTTTTAAGATTTTTGGCGTATGCCTTAAGATTAAAGGACGCTTAAGAAGTAGCTGGCTGAGGTGAAACTTTCATCGTCTCTCCACGAGAAATATACACACCATGAAATCAGAGTGGTCTGCTTTATAATTATTAGTAACCGGAAAGTTTGAAGCATGTGATCGGTTTAATTTCATAAAATTGAAACTTCCAGGGATAGTAGGAGCAGAACTTAGACAAAATTCCTTAGAGTAAGGAATACTTCTCCAAAATACTCTGATAATTTGAAGAGGCTGGGAATTTCGGAGAAAATCAATAAAAGTATGGACGTTTTGGAGGATAAAGTAGATGACAGAACCATTTCCTTTAGCCGCATGTATTTTACGTTGAGCTCTTCATTAAAGTCACTATATTTCATTCGTCGATCATAACTAATTGATTTGCAACGGTAACATTAAATTCCACAAATAAATATGTTTAGGCGTACTTCTGTATGCATGTAAGCATGAAACTCGACAGCTAAATTTCGTCGAGATTCACTTAAATGCTGTTTATGTTTCGAGCACAACTCTGTGATTTAATAGTTGTAATTTAAAGTGTCGTCCCTGTCGACGACTTAGGGGTATTTAATTTTGATAACATCCATATTATGTATTCCAATTACTTCTAACAGTGTGCTATGTTTGTTACAGCTCAATTATACGAAATTGAGAATATATTTATGCAAATATTTAAGTTTGATACATTCATCACTTCAAATTTTTTACTTGAAGATACTCTTTCCGCATATTATTTAACTGTGGACTACATTCGGTAACTAAAAGGAACGAAAGCATAATAACTGAACGAACTAAATATATATGAAAAACATTACTATTAATCAATTATCGTTATTTCTGAAGTAATAAATGTATGAAATTACAACAAAAGACAGAAAAACTTTTCTTTTTGTGTGTAACAAAGCTTAGATGAAGGAGATAAAATTGCCTAGAACTAATCCTACATCCAATAATTTCCTTCCTGTTTGTCTGCATATTTATAAGGACGGAGGATGGTTGGATCCTGAATTCCCACAACATAAGCTATAAATATTGTGAAAGAGGGAATGAGGCAGCTAAGAATGATGAAGTAGTTTCCCTTTGATGTACACACTGATCAGAAAAAGGTTAAAGTGAACAGTCCAGGAGAGTGCAGAACCATGACTCAATGAGAAACAACAGTCACAGCAACGTATGGAGAGAGAAAACTGATAAAATAGATACAATCGCAAATGCATTAGTGGATATTGCATTACTAAGGCCACGAGCAAGAATGACGAAAGAGTACATGAAGGATGCATTTCTCTCCACTCTGCATCAAGAGAACGATTAAAAATATTCTAGCTGTCGAATCATGGTTACATATTCTAGAAACAGGACATAGTACAATGGAAAACCATTAACAGCATCTGGGATTCCTCTACGCTGAGCCTAAATCAAATTTTAAGTAATAACAAGTGTGAAAAATAGCGACACGACTGGGACTCGAACCCAGGTCTCCCACTTTCCGGGCAGGTATTCTAACCACTGAACTACCGTGCCGCGTCTCTCTCTCTCACACTGTTACTACTAAGTTACCTTCCTTTCCTTTATCCTTGCAAATTTTAAGTATTTCGCTCATCAAGATAGCGTAGTGGTAAAAATATATCTCATTCTGTAATTTGTCTCTCTTTTAGTAAGCGTAAATAAAATAAACAACATGACTGTTGGAATAGAAGCTTCCTTGAACCATATTGCATTGGAAAATTATTCCATTTCAAGGTTCTGACCTTGCGAAAAATGTATTATTTTAAACAGAAACGAATGATAGAAAGAGAATTCTTAAAGAAAACAATGTATCAAAATGCGGATGAGTAACCAGACTTATGAAACTTAAAGTAAAGCGGCATCTAGGTAACATTTTTGCATTTAATCCCTAAAGTATATTTCTGAAATACAACGTAAGATTTAAGATTGCAGATTAAGTTTATTGCAATACACAAGTCACTTCTTTGATACATCCACATTGCATCAACGCAAACAAAAACAACCGGAAGGGTTTTATTTTCTATCAACACTCCACTTTAGTTGCTGACGATCAAAAAGAGGGTTGCCAACAGTAGCCATTATCAAAGAGGCAGTTATATTCGCCACACTTTGAAATGGTTATAGCCGGAAAAGTGGTCAGATCTAGGCGAGAAATGAGTCCGTCGCAGTTTTTTGCATCGAATCCAACTTCCACTATGAACTCCATTAGAGCTCCGATTCTATTCCGCTTCCGGGTGCATGACGATCGGAGGGAAACTCGGATTTACACACCAAAAGAGAAACATCCGGAGGTTCGTTGGATGAGGATGGAGGAGGGATGTTCGTTTCGAGCAGCAAATATAGGCTTTGGTTCCAATTAAACAAGAAATATCAATATGTTTGAAAATATGAAATGTAGCGCTGTTTCAAACACAGAAAAAGCTTATGGAAGCCTTGTCGAAAGGAAAGAAAAATATTCAAATAAAATATATCTTCCCTAGTAGTTGAAAACGTGAAAAAAATGTCGTTGATAAGCTTCTAAACCGGAAAGTTTTTTCCGTATATTTACATCCCGGAAAAAGTTTGGCAAGGTTGAAATGCATAAAAAAATGTAGCAATGAATAGGCAGCGATGTCTATGACAGCATATAAATTAGAATTTTACGTTGAAAAAGAATCAAGAGACTCCTTTCGTTGCGTATAGTTAGAAACAAGGTCTTTTGGGGGGCGGAAATTTTATATATTTGATCTTATTCGGACATATTATTTCTCTAGGAAAGGTTTTTGGGTTATACATGTATTTTGTCCATGTTATCTGTTAAAATAGAGCATACAAAGTGCTTCAAGAGACCAAATCCCTAACAACTGTGAACAAATCTGCCAATATAGTCTCTTGGGTACGAATATTAAGGACTGGGTAGTATATTCATAAATCATAAAGATGTTTGCACTCTGTATACATATAATAAATTGGCCATTTCATTATTTGTATGATTATTATCCGATTAAAAGGAGCCAAACAATTCTGTTAATTTTTTATGTATCAAACCTATAAACATAAAAAACACATGGAGTTTAAACCATAAACATATTTTTATGACTGGACCGAATCATTGCTGATTTCCTACCGTATTCAGTCCTATACGACCATATTATAGGTTTATAAACCTAATTTTCTTTGATGAAACGTAACAAAGAGAAACTTTAACACTTTTTGTTGAAAAGGCAATCTAAAATATTTTCCGGTTCTTATAATCTAAATTTTTACACAATTCTCTTCGTCGCGGTTCATCCATATTTTCTCTAATTGAGATTTTCTGCGTTATTTATTGTTTTCTCTCCTCTGGAAATTAAAATTGCCCAATTCCTGAATTCCAAAAACCTGAATATTGTCAGCCCTTTTATTTTATATGCATTCCGCATCGTTGATTAATTTGTTAGCGCGAATATATTCAAACGAATCCCGAGTTTCGCGGATCGATGAGTTCAGATCGATTTCATTCGAATGCATAGTTGCATTCATTTCCGAATAAGAGGTATTTTTATATAATAAGGGGTAATATGTTTACAGAAGTTTATCTTTGTGTACCACAAAGAGAAAATACTACGTGCGAAGAATAACGATTGAAGTGAGAGACATTAACAGAACGATACCAACATCATAGTCGTATTCTAGTAAAACTAATATTTTAGAGCATGACTAATACATATATACGCGAACAAGACGAGTAAATACTAATTAAATAATAATGTTGATGATAAACACTAGTAATAAATGCTATTTCGTGGTACGCATACTTAATTGAAACAATGAAGGAAATGTTCTTCATTTACATATTTTAATAAGGTCCAATTCCAGAAAAAATGTTGCAGAACCAAAACTGCATAAGTGACTATACTGCATAACTTCGGACTTTTATTGGTGGTAATCCTTACTCGCATCCGTGTCACTGATTTGTTTTTGCGGATAATTTAACTAACTGATAAATTAAACTAATTCAGTTATTAAACTAATTTTTCTTTTTGTATAGGATATATTCAATTCCTTTACTAGCAGAATTACTTTATTTTAGCAGAAAAGTAAGTGTTTTGGAACTATAGCAATAAAATTATTGACATTGGTTGTATAAATAGCTTATAATTTTTCAATAAATTATAAGTTGAAATTATTGAAAAATATCGATCAGTATGTTTAAATACGAATTTACTTCAACTTCATTAATGATAAATAAGAAAAAGGCTCCTATGACGTATTTAGCAACAGCAGTACTTTCTTAATATGTATCTCCATGCAAACTTGAGCTAGATTCCATCTTTTTCCTGCTCTGATAAAGATTTAGGCCCACTGTTATTTCATATACTTTAATTAGACTTTAGCTAATATTCACTATAGGGTATAATATGATAATGGTTGGTTATAAATAAAGTAAAGATTGTAGTTTTTCTCCTACGTGTATGTGATGGATATTAATTATAATCTTCAGTTTAACTATAACAAACCATTATGATACCAGACCGCAAACTGAACATTAGGTAAAGTCCAATTTAAATATACTTTATATTACTGGGCCTAAATCACGGAAAAGCTCTCTTCGGTAGTGAAAATAACTATGAATCGTAATAAATAATGGTAATCAAGATGACCCAACATGGAAATTACTTCAGCTATTTTTCTACAGCAAGCTTATATTTTATCCCGAAAATATCATCTTTAATTAATTGACCTTTTCTCCAAAATATGTGGATCTTTAATTTTCACGAACGTATGGAGCAATAGGCATCGTATATACTTCCTCTGATTGTAAATGTAATTTATCAGTCGATACTTGACTAAATTCTTATCAAGGTTTTCAATCTGAACATTTTTCAAGCGTGAAAGATGCCTTTCTGCGATCAGATCAACTCAATTTTCAATTCCTGCCCTCAATTTCAATTAAATTCTTCTTCGAAATACAAAAAGTAACAAAATACTCAGGCTAAAATGTCACAGAAGTAAGTATTTCCTAACCCAAACTCATTTGCTTTGATACCGAAGCCAATATTTCCATTGGTAACCATTTTTTAGACAGCTTTAAAATCAAAGCTAAGTAATTAGCTGTACTTCCATATATTTTTACTAAGTAATATTTCATAAACAAATAAAAACTTTGAAAATCAACTGGAAATAAATTTACTTATCTACAGAGACTGCTAGTTCAGGGAAATAGACTCTCATTATTACGTGCTGTAAAATATTTCTGTTCTTGCCATAATTTTCAAATAATAATAGAAAAAAATATAGTCATAGGCGAAAAAATGTACTCATAAAATAGGCAAGCGAACCAGAGCATTCTCTATGACGTTTACTGCTGGCCCTAAGCAAGAATTTCGTACGACTCATTATGACCCATTTTCTCTCTTGCTCACCGTGAAATACGACCTCAGAATTTCTATCTCTAAAGTTCTGATTCCATAAAAGGTTAAACGGCAATTTAAAAATTATAAGTTTAAAAAATTCCGAACAATTTTCACAGTAATTAATGCCACTTTCACAGAACTTAGTTTTCCACTTCGTTCTCTTAATTAATTGACAACAATTGCCGGGAAATAAGATCATTACGTCAACCTACCAAAGGGAAATATTGCATTGAATAAGGATTCTCGAAGCACTTTCATACAATTTTGAAAACTAATTAATGACGCAGAACTCTGACAAATTAACAGAAAAGCTATATAAGGAAAAACCTATGGATAGTAAGCCCGAATTCCTCCAGTTTTGAACCCTCGAAGCAGCTTGGTTAATTAAAAAATACAGATTTGAAGCATTGAAGTAAAACTTTTTAGTTTATTTTTAATTTCGTTTATTAAAAAGCTTCGATTAGTTACGCCTGAATCTGGTAGAATAAAGTTTTCAAGTGTTCAGAATAGCATTCAGGATTATTCGACAAATCACGGTGCAAAATGAAGGAATTAGAAGGAAGGAAGGAACTTGCGTGAAGGAAAATTTCTGACTTAGGTACATACATCAGATAAAGTAAAAGTAATATTGAGAGGAGTCGGACGACATTTTTTACCAACAACTTCTCTTGAGAGGTTCTAAAATATAACTATTATTAGAAATCTCACTTAAACACGACTGAAAATTGTTTTGATTCTAAAGCATATATAACCTTACATATATTGACTGCAGGTGTAAATACTCGTAATAGGTTCAAATTCCTACGTTAGCGGGATAGAAGAAAGAATGATATAATTTTTCCATCCAATGATACTTTTAATATCGCACTGTTATATTTATATTGAAACGAAGATGTTATATTACATTAACAAAATGGCCGCAGGGTTAAGATTTCACTAAATTTTCTTAGACATAGAGCTAGATTTCCTCATTTACTCAACTCTAAACGATATTTTCAATTCAATCGTCATGCGGGATACACAATTCAATATATTCTGATCTCCCGCACACTTCAATGGCATACAGAGCAATTTTAAAGGTAAAAATTCAACGTTTCTGAAATGTTTTCCATTCCATTTTCCAAATTTCCATATTGTTTACCCCATAAAAAAAAAACAATGCCTCTTCGCCGAATTTCAAACTTCAATTTTTCTAAAAACATGTCAAAATAGACTTCGCCCTACGTTCTGCAGTCACACACACATGACAGTTCATTACTTTTATACTCGCGCTTTTTCAATATCAAGTCATAACCATTTGCGAGATACATTTTAGTTTGATGAATGCACGAAAAGAGCGCACGCGGGAAATTCGCGGCCTAGTAAACACAAGCACACCAATCCCTTTCTAAATGTAAATAACAGCAATGTTTACTAAACAAAACGCGCCACTATTTTCTACGCTGTAATTACTGCATGTTCCGCGGTCATATTTTCCGGGGAAAATATCATTTTAAACCTGAAATCGCGGAGAGCAAAAACTGCGCGAACAAGTAAAGAGAATTGCGAGCGTTTTCACAGTAACGCCGAAATAAGGGTCGTAGCATTTCATTCGCGTATTAAAAACCATGCCGAGTACGTGCAGTTGTATACCGCGCAGAAAAATCTGAATTTTGCTCTTGATCTGTGAGAGCGCGCGCGTGGCGAATTTCAGTTTATTCGATCTCCATTTTCGCCATTTTCATGCCGATTTTCTACTCTCCGGCAAAATGCTGATGGAGGATAACAGCGAGAAGGGAAAGGAAAAGAGTATATTTTTTTATTTCTCTCCTGAATTCGTTGTCATTATGCCTTTGAACGACGCATTTTTTATTTTCATCCGAAACGAGTTATTCCGCAGGAATCCCTTGCGAATTCGTTATGAGAGGAACATTCGCGACACTCTGTGTTTCGCTAATGAAAGACGCCGTTTAGTTTCTGATGCCAAACACAGTGGGTGATGAATGCTATTCATCCGCGAATTGGAGAAAATGCAAATTTCGTGCAAAAAAAATTCATTAATTCGCGTGAATTTCGGAGAAATTAATATTTAATGCAATATGCAGCACGCTCATATCAGGCTAAATATTATAAATAGTATTCAGCTAGAGTTTCGGAAACAATTCATGAACTGATAAGTACAAATGAGTGCAACTAGGATGTATAAACACCCTTATGCTTGTAGTTAAGGGGACTATTTACTTAAAAGACCAAAAACTTCCAAGCTTCCAAAAATAATCATCATCAGGTAGACAAACTATCGTACATTGAAATATTTTACGTAATCAACGTGCCTTGGTTCGAATCCTCTTATTTTTGCTACTAAATGTTCAAGTCGGAAATTCTACGAGGAAAAACACATCGGCACTAAAGCAGTTTAAGCATATTTAATTTCATCTTTCCGAAGAAATTAAGTTACTTTTTTATAAACGTTAACCTTGTAAGAACAACAAGGCAACGTTACATGAATAAATTACCTCAACTATTTACAATGGTACATACTACGTTCATTTTAAAGGAAAGAAATTGCTTGACACCGGGAAGAAGCTTAACTAAAACTGTTTGATTTCAGAATATTATTGATCTTTAAATATGAAATTTTACGAAAGGTCGAACAGGGGCTCCTGGATAGCCAAGTGGGCGACGCGTTCGACTCGGGCGAAAGCGGTCCCAGATTCGATTCCCGGTGGGGGCTCATGTGCGAAATGACCTTAGCTATCGAAGCACTTTTAATAATACTACTACTATTAGGTCGCACAGAAAATGGGAACTAAGCCATTAAATAAGCAATATTTTGCAAACATATATTTACCCTCGGAGTATGTATAGCCTCACGGATGTTATACAGGACCTCTGTTGAGAGATGAATAAAATTTGAAAAAATTGTAATTCATCTGTTTGACTACTAACCTTATGCCCTGCTAACACATCTAGAGATGCTCCTCTTAATATTATTCATTTGTCATTTGGTACTGAATATAGCTCAATTATATCTTTTATGTGCCTTTTTCTTAGTCTTACTCATATATATGATGATATGAAAGCTACCGATTTAAGTGATGCCGAATAGTGGCATAGATTAACGTCTACTCATATCGAATGCTACGAATGGTATCAGTGGTGGAATCATTGTGTTTCACAGACGTGGACTTCTTCTGCTTATAGCATTTTAGTTCGGTGAAGGAAGCAAGGGTGAGCAAACTAACTCACTCCTCATTTTCCTAATAAGCCTCATTCCCCTCTCCTAGCAATTGCTTGTTAGTGGCAGAGGGTATGAGGTTCCAGCCGCCTTAACTAACCGCGCTGTTTCCCTTTCAGATGGACTATTATTGTAGGAGAGTACCCACAGACACACACATCTAATCTTTATTTCAGGTAGTATTTACCAATAATTATATCAGATAAAGTAAAGATAAAGTAAACCCTTCCTTGGTAGATTTTATTAAAATTAACGATAAATAAGAGGTTTATCGGAGAATTTTCTATAATTACGTCATGGTTAATTAATTTAAGCTATGAAATGTTCCCCCAGAGCGGTTTATATCGATCATCGAGTTCTAGTAGAAATATACTTCTTCATATCCCTTATAAACGTCCTGATTTATATGATTTCATCATAGAACTTTTGGACAGAAAGAGGTTGAAGGTTAACACGGGGGAGATCTCCTATAAATGATTATCTATAAATAATAATTATTTAAATTAGAAATAAAAGTTTATCTCCATAAATCAAGTTCTATTTAAACAAATAAATTATTTCTCTCTGCCATATTGTCTTCACCAACAGTAAATTTTTTAAAATGTCCTCAATTTCGGCAAATTTAAATGCCGTATTAGTGTGAGCATCGTATTTTGTCCTGCGAGGACACATAGAATTGTATTATTCCCCTGAGAGTTGAAAGCGAAAAAGCTCATCAGACCATCGCAAAATTTCGATTGAAATAAAACTTGAATTTATATTATTCCCGTTGTGTGTACGCACGCGTGCACTGCCATAGTGAGCCAATAAAAAGAATCCTTGCAGCAGAAATTCGTCACGTGGTTTCCTCGCATTTCCACAGCCACAGAAGGAATTTCCGCGAAACAAACGAAATGTTTCCATCTATCATTCGCGAATTCCCTCATTACGATTGCAAACTCATGAATCTCTCCTCGGAGAATCGCAATTAAAAAAATAAAAAAGCGAAACGCCTTCATCAAAATGGCATCCGAAGAATTGTATGTGCAGCATATCGGCGAGTCAAATTTGATAAAGTCACAGCGTCTGCTTCGTCCCCTTTAAAAACAGCGGCCGACAAGTCAACTGGTGAACGCCACGCCCCTTTTTTCCCGGAAGTGCCGTCATGGGCATAATACGACGAGTTGAGAGAGGGAACGCACACACGCACGTCCCAAATGCACGGCTGGGGTGGGAAGGGAGCGTCCAACGGAACTAGAAAGGCGACATTCATACGTATTAATTATTGAGTTTAAATTCAGGAGGGATTTACCACACTTCTTTGGGTAGAATTGGATTTCGGAATCGTAAGATACCATAAAATCTTGGATTTACAGGAGGAAAGAGGACGACTAAATTCATTATTCTCATGTGGCTGATTACAACCCCATCATCCCCATTTGGGGATCGGTTACGTTATGCCGTCTCCTAACGCTATCTGGCAATGAGGTGTAGAATCAGGACATTTACGTCCAACAATTCTATGAACGTTATTTACGCTGAAATTCAAAAGACGTGCTTTTCTTACCAATGAAATGCATACGGACAGAAATAAAGTCGAAGATACTCAGAAAAAAATTGTCATTTTTTGGATTAAACTATAGAAAATGTTACACTAGCCATAAATCCTTCAAAAGAAAGTTTTCTTCGTTAATATGCCATGACTCCGTAAATTTACCTCAATGTTTTGGCTATAGCTATCTATATATATNAAGTGTTAACACGGCTTAAGACTAAACCTTGCTACGAATTTTTCAGCCTACGAAGATTTTCCTCACTGTTATTTGGACTCGGATAACGATTGCTCTGGTGGATGACCGTTGATGTACACTACCATATAACTGCTGAAACGAAGAATCAATTCTGGAAGTAGAAAAACATAATTCCTAGAAATGTTTTATTTAAGAAAACAGATTTAAGATGACAGATTTTGCAGATGCATTTCTACCACGTTAAGCTGATTCAAATAATTGATAAACAAACCCGTATTCTATAATGAAACATACCAAGCGATAATTGATGGAACATCCCTATAATTTATAAAAGATTATGCAACAAAACTAGTAATCTATAACAAAATACAAAACTGCAGAATACAAAGCTGTATTTCATATTATTCTGATATAAAAGTGAATATTGTGATCAGTTATGTAGTTTATGGTAGTTTATGGTAATTAGGACTCGTTTTTGTAGTATATCTCCTTTTACGATATTCCTTTGAAATTTTCTGATGATAAATTAAACGTCTCTTTGCAATATTGATTAAATTTCCTCTGACCTTCCCTCAGTTCCCTCTGACTGAAATTTCCTCCGATCCTTTCTAAAAATGTGGAAGAGTAAAAAATTAAAGAGAGTTTGTCAGTAAACACTCCCAAAATAGTTGTATATCGTTAAGGACAACTTCCTGAAGTTTTATATTTATGAAGAAACAGAATGATTCCTGAACTTCAGATATTTTTATTTATTCCTTCACAGATCGCAAATTAGATGCGATGTGAACTAATCGTGACAAGTAAATTCATCCATTATAGTTAAATTTACGGCATTTCAAAGTAGGAAACAACTCATGCGTCAAAAGAACAGATGAAATTTAAACCATATAGTAGGTCCTCTCTTTACGCAATACAATAAAGTCTCATTACGGATTGCACGATTATTGGGAGATCACACTTCACATTGCGATTCTTGACTCGCCTTACGATATATTTACGATATAGTGTTCCTTGGCGACAGACAGATATTCCGACAAATGCCCGGCCCTAATAAATTATTAACATCATTATATATTGTTTAATTCAAGTGAAATACTGTCATAACCATTTAAAAACAAATATATATAACTTGGAACGAATTTCCGGCAATCAGTTTGTTATTGGATTAACAATACGATATTTTTGCAGTCGGTGAAATAGATTAATATCCTTAAGCGAGAGTCTGCTGGAATTTCGTCTACTTTCGCCTGTTTCCTAAATTCCATCAGTGTGATTATAATAATTTCTGTAATGTACCACTCTTTATGATAATTCCTGTGCTTTTGAAACGGAGGATGCAGGACAAACAAAGAAGACTTTAGCACTCTCCACATTTATATCAATACATTTGCAAGTACATCGAAGCTACGGGTTGGCCACGACACGATATCCATCATCATAGCTATATTCATCATCATTATTATAATAACAATGAACAGCGCGGCAACGCATATCCTAGGATACAGATTTCAAATCCTTATGTCTCCCGAAATAATCACCATGGAGACTGAGATAGTGCTCCGCCTAGATCACTTATAATGGGATTCAGGCCGAAGGACATGGAGACGGGAGCGGAGAGCACTTAGCTTAACTCGAAAACAATTGAAGAACGAAACGGCGAGGGGGCGCGGCGAGCGGGAAAGATAAGGCAGCCATAGAGAGAGAATCGGATGCATGGGAGCCGATGTGACCTGACTCGGATTGGGGACGGGGTGTCAAAAGAGGTTACCCGGAGCATCTGAACAGCGAGGCTGCCTTTCTCCCCGCCTCTTCGCCATCGGTGACAGGGCGACAAGGCCTCCTCTCACACTCACGCATCAAACCCAATGTTTGGCTGCTGCCCGCGAGATATGCCGGTCGTCTAATGCAAATACCATGTTCCGATTCGATCCGCCTCCCTTCTAACTTCTGCCTGCAATCTTTTTAATCCTCTTGCCTCACTTTCTCCTCTCTGCCATGCCCTCCAGACTTGACGAACGCAATATTCCGGGACTCGTCTCCGAAAGGGCATCGGAAACTTGGAGGAAGTTTCATTATGGTAAAAGGTACATACATGCAGGTAAATGGATGAATGGTGAAACGAAAATTCATCTCCTCTTGCAGAACCAATTACGGTTTCATGGAATGTATATAAACGCTCCAATAGGTTTGTAAGATTTGCACTAGCAGACTGTAACATATTGAGTCTTCATTCTGAGAAAGATTCGCTAGGGATCTACATGTTTGAATAATTTGTGAATGAACTGGAAGGAGCCGGAGGGCTGGGAAAAATAAGGAGTAGCCTATATTAATCACTCTCATTATCATAAGTATATGACTATACTTTCAGATCTTTTATGTGTGTATATTGTAAAATAATATGCATTAACGAATTCTAATTTATTGTAACTGTGTTATCTGATGGTGTTTGTCTATAATTGGACGTGAAAAGATGTATACTGTCCACGACAAGTTTTTGAGGGGTTTCCCACCCGTCTTTGGGCGAATGCCGGAAAAATTTTATTATTTTTTTTCTTACGCCCCCTAGACCGTTACCACCCGGTCCACCGACCAAATTGCAACGAAGTATTAAATAAATAGTAAGAATGAAAGAAAGAAAGGAATAATTTATATTATTCAAATACTGCCTACGGGAGGTTTTTGGAGGGTTTTCCCTCCCGTCTTGGGCGAATGCCACGCAGTTTTCAAATCAAAATGTTCTACTTCCCTCCAGCGTTGCGACCTGGCCAAATGGCCAAATTGCAATGCAAATTTTAATAAATAAATAATAAATATTAAATAAATAGTAAGAATGAAAGAAAAGTGTTAACACGGCTTAAGACTAAACCTTGCTACGAATTTTTCAGCCTACGAAGATTTTCCTCACTGTTATTTGGACTCGGATAACGATTGCTCTGGTGGATGACCGTTGATGTACACTTGCACAAAACCTAAGATGGTAAAAACAAATTGGATTATGTCAACTTTTGCTGTTTGGTTAAAGAGTGTGGCACCTTTCGGCGCCGTTTATTTGTACATCATTATTTGGAACTGAGACAGAGATCCTATTCCAGTTTAGGAAGATTTCGGGTAACGGAAGTTGTTCCGGAACAAATAGTATTCAATAGGTGATGTTTAGACGTATGTTCAAAAGAAAACTGACCATAAAATGCGCTTGGCTGCATGTGCATACATATCCTTGTGCCCCTTTATATAGAGAATTATTTTCCGGAGCTATTAAATTTCGAATTACCTCTCAGTTATTTTTGTGGCCATTACTACAAATATTCAGGAGCTGCATACATTTAATCTAATGTATGATAAGATAAATTTAATACGTCACATGTTTGACTGTATGCAAGTTATGGAAAAGTATTGATAAGATCAACTACATCATTTCCATTTTTAAGTAAATTCAACACTTTCTGTCCCTTAACAAAATTATAGATGTATTACTGCTTTTTTATCATCAATCCCTGTGTTATCATTAGTAAACTTCTATCTAGAAACTAGAAGTCAATTTTTCACTGACACAATACCGATTTCCTAATAGGTTTATTGCCCAGCTGCTTCGCATTATTCCTTCAAATACAAAGTGAACAAAAACAGAAGGTTTAAGCAATAACCAGAGTTCCAGTATTCTATCTTCACCATAAATAAGTCTCCCAAAGTCTACGGCAATCTCCTGAGCTCCCTAAGGTGTAGTTGTACCCTATTTTGCCGACCACGAGCATGATTTTGAAACATCGACAGGGTTCATGCTTTAGAGAATCGGTTCATAGGCTAAATGATCAACTAGAGGAAAGAGCGGTCTCGAAACTAAATTTTTAGATTAAATTCCGTCAGATCACGGAGTTTGGTCATGATTGGATACTTGTTTTCTAGGGATGGCGATTCTTTAAATTGATTTTATGGATTAGGGCTTGGGAGAGTGGCAAGAATGGGTATCGAGGAGTATAAATGACTCGATAAATCAAACCGAATTCTATTCAGGGATATCTCGACGCAATCGAGAATTCACTTGTTTCCATCAACTGACTTTTGGTACAACTCTATATTCAGCGTAATAAAATTAAACTAAAAACTGAATTCCAGTGAATTATTTATTCAGATATCATAGTTTCGGTGTGCATATACAACCAAATCCACTCCAAAAATTTGGTCACTCTAATTATATAATTCTTGGAAATACAAATTCTTGGCGGTCTTTAATTATGTGAAGTCATTACTAAGTATCACAGAATTCCTTTATTTTCGGCAATATTTTACTGCAGAAAAACCATATCAAGAGTTGTGTTTCGTATACTAGCTAATTAATCTCATTTAATTCAGCGATTTCGTACGAAACATAAATTTAGTATTATTTCTCGTAAATAAACGAACAGAGATTTCGAATCAAACAAATTCGGGTAAGGAAGAACAAGCATCCGAGTTGTTAGTGCACACACAAAATGACTCTAAAACGTTATTAAGAGATAATATAATCATCGACTGCACATTTTTTCGTAATTTGTACCGTAGTTTCGAGATACAATCACTTCGGGCTACGAACTTAGAACTGGAACGAATTAAGTATGTTAAGTCGAGGTACCATTGTACTTAATTCTGCATTCAAAATAACCTATCAACTTTCTATCGTCAGGTTTTGGATTCATCGAAATACTGAATAATAACACTAATATAGTATAATTCGCAACCTCTAAAATACACGCGGTTTAACTTCCTGGTTATAATGGCTCTTTAGTAAGTTTCCCTGCTATCTATTGATTTTTATTTTCATCATTTGCATAATAGATGCAGTAGAAACAATAAGAACGTGAGTGGGAATAAAAAAGATACAAAGGCCAAGAGAAAGGTGGTTGAATGGGGCAAATGAGAGCTAGAGGAAAAGAGAACGATAAAGGAGATATCAAAAAAATAAAAGGGAATTTGGGCAGGGATGATTGGATGTGTCTGGAGCGAAATATATCAGTAAGCATATAAAACTATGCAGGAATAAAGTGAAAAGAAAAGGTTGTCAGAATGCCTACCCTGAGGTGGAAAAGTGTTACTGACATGTCACACTGTAAATCTGCAGTGACAACTTTCGTTGCCCTCGGCCGTGTATCTTCAGGCGTGAGACAATTTCATACATTATAAGCTTCCGGCTTCGGAAAGGTATTTAACAGAAGAAATTTTAAAATTTTCGACATTCTAGTATAATTTCTAAGATTTGCGCTTTGATAGAAGAATGGCGCTGTTTCAGACCTTAATTTTTTTAAATCTAGTATTTCCATCATCTTAACAAAGGTACCAAGTTTCAAGATAGGACCGATAACATTTCTTTAATCATAACGCTCCAAGGACCAAAAGTTATTAATTAAAAATTAATGTTTGGAATTGAAATGTTTGAATTCAAAATGAATGCTTGATTTGATTCCCGGTGGGAGCCAATGTGATGACTTCAGCTTTCGAAGTACATTTAACGGTACAGCTATCAAAGATGATATAATCGGTTTCGATAGATTAAAACTGCCATTTTATGCCCCCTTTAGAATTTGCTCCCTGGGCAAGTGCCTCTTTTCCACGCTCATATCACGACCCTGCGCCTGTATATAAGATTTTTATTGATGGTAACCAATTTCATTAACGCAAAATTTCTCTTCAATTTCATCAGCTAACCTTAACGTTTTAAATTTAGCTTATCGCAGAAAACAAGGGTGATTTTTAAACTACACCTTTCCACTGCTCACTGAAAAACATTAATACCATCTGGGAAGCGTTGTCGGAGGCAAAACAGCGAGGGGAGAGGAAGGTGGGTGGAAGGGGAGAAAAGTGTGATGGAACCCATTGTTGCAGCGTTCCCAAGAGACGCAGATCGCCTGATTCATTTACGACCGCATCTCTGAAGCTCTTTGAGTTCAGGATAGGTCAACCGGTAAGATATTGTCCGCACTACATTTACTTAGAACTCGGTTTCTGAGAACTTGCGAATGTAACACTTACGGCAAAGTACACATTGAAGAGGCGCGTAGATTACCAGGGCCTCAGAAAGAACTCCCGCATTAAAGATTAACGGAGAGCAAAACGGAGTTGATAATGGAATTACGGGGAAGTGGGATAGTTCCGAGGAAGGTTCTGCGATTAAAATCATGAGAGTGGAATAATAGAGAAGGGAGAGCATGGTCTCATCTCGCGGGTGCGTCGTAACCTAGCGATGTACCTACTGGATATCTGTTGTTCTCTCTTTCTGTGTGGCGGATAGCAGTCCCTTAGGATGCGGCGCTATTCGTTTTCCCAACTTTGCCGTATACAATTTTCAGAAAAACTAGAACGCTAAATGACGGCTGTTGAAGCTTGAATCGTCCGTGGAGATGAAATCCGAAACAGGTGATTTCCTACAGCATTTTCGTTCGAGGTCTTCCCGCAACATTCTCATGCAAGCTGAAGGAAAAGTTATAGCTACAAAAAGATATTAATTTTCAAATATGCTCTTAAGGTTTTTTTTAGGATAATTTCAAACATTAAATGGTTTTCTAAACGTGTTATCCAACCTTCAGTTTATTTTATGCAAAGAGTCAACTGAAATTCAGTTATTGCAGGGCAACGAAATTAGAATTAATATACGCTGATTACGTATTAATCTAACTAAACTCAGTTACGCGGGGTAAATGTCGTTAAAATTTTATAAGAACAATTTAAAACTTATTTTGAAGTAAGATGCTGATTTGTAGAGACGCATTGATTCGTATTTTGTAAAAATATCAAATGAATTACTAGAATACATTTTAATCCCTGGCTAAGAATGCATAATAGGTTTAGAAAAGGTTTAAGGAATATGCGTCACGTACGTCAACGAAATTTTTCTTTATATTATTATATTCTGTGTTATTTATTTTATTGTTCTATGTGTAAACATCGCCATCACATTACTGACCGACTGAACATTATAGTTAAAATGTTGCTAATTAGTAATAATATAAATTCACAACTCCCCCCAAAATCAGAGCGAATCATGTCTTTAATCCCGTTTCAAATATAATCCGTGAGTCAAAATATATAAAATAATTGGCAATAGTGTAAAACTGTTTAAAATTTTATTATAAAATGCTAGGCGACTTATCACTCATCGACGCATTAATAAACGGTAATAAGAATGCAAACCTCACACTTTCCTATCTGTAGACTGCATGAGTCATTACCTTCATTGAATTCTAGCAGATTACGTGAAAGGTGATTGCCAATGCGGCATATGAACATATGAATATTTCATAAGGTGTTGAGAGAGATTCCCTTGGGTGAAGGTAGAAATGCATCCTCTTTAGGGCTTATGAAGTAAATCAATGAATCGCAATGAATAACAAAGACAGGCGTTATTAAGGAGAATCTTCATCCTATAATCTCGGTGGTTGAAATTGAACCTCTACTTCGCTCTATGGGTTACGTTTTAATCAAGACATCTCTCCGGGGATTGGAGACGTAACTCAAAAGGAATTCAAATGGGTGTAAGGAATGGATGTGAAAAGCTTATTTTTAATGAAATCACTTGAAAGCTTATGATGAGTATATACTTCTAACGGAAAAAGACTACACTAAAATACGCTTAAGTTCATAAGAAATACACAATTACCTAGAAATCAATGAATAATGAATTTGGATTGGCTTCAGATAAAAACATTTAACGTGTCATCGCTTTCAATTTACAAAAATTGAGATCAAAATACTACATGTAATATAAAACAAAGATTATTAACGAAAATTATTTTTATATATAAAGTACAAATTATGAATTATATTCCTGCACCTCCTGCCACACGCCGAAAGGCGGCTTGCAAGGTAAAAACATAGACATAGACAATTATGAGTCTGCAAAACCACTTTTAGCTTAATCGTTTTCAGTAACCATTCAAACAATTTTTTTTCTGATATCTTACGATATCAGAACAAAAATTTCTCGTATGTTGGCTTAAACAATTATCAACCAATTTTTTATTTTTCTCCGAATGAATCAAATTTATGTGTTACGTAGTTAAAAAAGCAACGCGAAATGTTAGGGATTACTGGAAAATACAAAAAATTTTCCTTATATATNCAACTCACGCTTTAACGTAAGGAACTATTGCAACTAAAAATTTAGTATTGCATGTTAGTTGGAAGAAGAGTAAAATTAATAATAATAATAATAACACGTTTTTATTCACGGGCGAGATTGAGACTAATTAGTCTCTTCTTACATCTTGAATAATAATATGAAATATCAATTAGCATTGAATCCGAAAATGATATAGATATGAATATTTAATACTATTATTTGGTTGCCACAACAGTTAAATTGAACTTTTTTTCTATTCCGGTCCTTATCTACATGGAATGTTGGATCAGAGCCAACGATGACGGTCGCGTCAGTAATTGGCAAGAAGAAGGAGAAATGTCCGTAACTTTTCGGAATAAATGACAAATCAATATTATTTTCACCACGAAATCCAAAAACAACGCAAGAAGAAAATATATTACCCTTTATGGGTTGAATAAACTAAAGACTATGGAAATCCGTTACCATTTACGAATTTTAATGAATAAAGGAATACGAGAATCGTATAACCTTGCATTTTGGAAAAGGAACAATTACAGGTAATATTAAGGATACATATCACTGACCCCAAAGTTCGAACCCGCTTTATGAGCCCCCTCGTATCCTAAGGATGATCATATTTTTCCAAGGATTCTCTTCAATAAAAGAAATCGAACAGTTTATTGCAAAAATATATAATTTTTCACACTACGGACAACTGGTATAATATGACTGACTAGCGTGCAAATCAAAATACTAAAATAACTAACGTCATCTTCGCATCAATTTACCTCCTATTTATTTTGTATATGAATTGTTAAGATTGATATTTGCTATATTTTTATTACTTTTTTACTATATATAGTATATATTCCTCTTCCCCCCT
>KZ308261.1:1302902-1399043 GCA_000376725.2 Ladona fulva
CTACAATCCTTCATTCTTCTGCAAAAGGCTTCAATTTAGACACCATAGAGAAATTTCATATCCTTCATCACCTCCACCATTCACATTCGTTAGCCAATGAACATCTTTTTACAGATAATCCTTCAAACCTCTTAACTTGCCTTTTTCCCTCATTGCCACCTCCACCACCGGTCAACTTTTCTGCTGGACCTCCCCCTCCCCTACCCTCCAACGGATGTCTCCCACGTGTATCCCAAGACCCTTCCTCTTCCCCCCTTTTTTTCCCTTTCCCCGATTTGTGGTCCCTTATATCCCTATGTTGCACTTCTTCTTTTGCATTCCTAAGCCTGACGATGAACTGAAAGTTCGAAACCATTGGTTGCTAACCAAAATATATTTGTGGAAAACTACAAGTTATTATTTTATTTCCCATGGATTCCCTCAAACATTCTCGAGTCCCCTGATGGTATTTCAGCTTTAATGCCAATACTTCAGATGCTCTTTCAACTGTTTTAAAGAGTCATCTAAACATTCTACATCTCGAAAAAATTCTTTCCATCCAACATTGAATTCGAAAAAAAGAGTATTCTAAATCGATTTTTAGCTGTAATATATCGATTTTACACATATTCCTCTTTTGTATATTTAACTCTAGTTTGCGAATATTTACGCAAAATGATCAATCTCTGATAGGGTATAGAATATGTCTCTTAAAAATATGAAAAGATAACGATTGTATTCATGAACATGGGTAAATACGTACAAAATAGATGCATAATCAATTTACCTATATTTTTACTTTACAATTTAAGTTTCATCGAAATCCGATTAACTCCAACTAGCTCTAGAGGGGTCCAGAGAGAGTCAGTGTAGTTATAACAACCCAATGCCAAAGATATTTTTTGTTCCACACCCTTTGAAAGTTGATACTTCCACTTTTCTTTAATTATTCGCACCTGTATTTCCTGTGCTCAATTTGCTATAACATTCTTTTGCTAAATCAGCATTTTCATACATCAATATCTTTGTGGTCATCCTTTGCTAGTGGGTCCTAGGAAATAAAAATCTCTACTTAAAAGATTTAACTGGATGGAAGTGGTACGGAATTCGTCGGAGAACGAGTGACGTCACTTCCTTCTCTCTCACTCCGAATCTCCCTAACTCTTAAGGAGTGATTTTCTTAAAGTAACAGCCTAATTTATTTCATCCATCTCTTTTCCATTACCAATCACTGAATTTTGACGAAGGAAAGGGAGAGTACATGGATTTTCTGTATTAATTGCAGAAAGGCGTGCTGAAAGCGTTACTCTAAAAACAGGTGCGCATTAAGGGTTGCTGAAACCTAATGTTTATGTCTAGAAGAGGCGTAATTAGGGCCGCAACGAAGCCCTCGGAGATAAAAAGAAGAGCTTTTTCAGTCGAGAAGGAAATGTTTTAATTCCAGCAGTCACAATGGAAATGTGGAGACGTGACTCAAATTAGGTCGCGTTCTCACCCTTAAGGGAAACTGTGCATTGGAACTGGGAGGAGATGCGGAAACTAAAAAACTGAACCCGACTAACTTTATGGAGAATAAGCACCTTAAGCGTGAGGCAAGTTAAGGACATCCAAACTCCTAAGACTTACAGCGAAACTGAACAAAGCCTTACCTATGCTAAAGATGTGCTGCTTTGGGAGATCCTTCCACGTATGAAATAAATGAGTGAGAGAATTCTCTTCCGGGATTAATTAATTAAGTTAAAACTTAAAGGGTTAATTTGGATTATTTAAGTTACCCTAAGAGCTAATGAAATTTGTTTATCATCACCATTTTATGCGCCGTTAACTGATATGCGATGCTGTTTAAATGTACTGAAAGGACACAAGGAAGAATGGACTTGAAAAAAGTCTGACGGAACCAAACCCTGGTCTCCCAATTGCCGGTCGGGTGCCCTTGGTGCGCACCACCTTGCGTAAAACCACCCTTACCCGTTTTCCTGTGTACTGAAAGGAGTTAATCGTTCACGGTTGAAAACCATGAATGGAAGATAAGTTACCTGATTCAAAGGTTATAGAATTATCAATTACGCAGCCAATACTCGACCGAAAATGTACTAAGCTCCTAAGAAATATGCTCCTATGGACTTTCGCCAAATAATGTAATGTATCTTACCTAAATTTAATCCTTTATCATCAACCCTACAAGATTCAGCAAAATATCTCTCGAACTCAAAGCCATCCGTATTCAATTTAAGATTTAAATTGAATACGATTATTTAAAACATTATCTCAACTCTGTGATCAACTTTCAGCTTCTAATGTGTTGTATTTTAAATAAATCATCAACTTCCTCCTAATAACAATAGTTTTAAACAGCTTTCATTCAATGTCCACTAAAATATACAAATATTGCAGTAAGAATACATTTAAAGTGCTCTGTTTGAAGTCCAATTTAATCTGTAACTAACATAGACCAAGATCATTCTGACAATATGACCACTATTCATTGCTTTTATTATGGTGATCATTATTAATAAATTGCTTTAGTAGTTTTTTAACCCAACAGCAATTCTAATGCGAGTATTTTGCTGCCGATAGTTGAAGCATAATTCTCTATGGCAATTTCGATCGTTTACATAGCACTGGCTATGCTTCATAAATGAAATATATGATTAAGTTTATTAATAAATCAAAAAGCATGAACTCATCATTAGTATCAACTATACCACTCTGCACAATACGATGATCGTCTTAAATAATTGTCTGTTGTGTTCTTATAAAGCATATGATGTCAAATACTTTTCAAAAATGCATTCTAAAATCTCGATTGCGCCTTGTAAGAGACGGTGACTTCACCTACAAAGGCCGAGTAATACAATGGTTTTTTAATTGTTATAATGTTTGTTGTTTTAATCGTCGCGTTAACAAACCATTATAATAACGAGCCCTATATTGAAGATTCATTAAAGCCAATTTTAAGTATACATTATAGTACCGGGCCTTACTGTCTTCTTCACGCGCATGGGCAGCGTGCGTCGGCAACCGCCGCTGTTTTAATTGTTGACTTTGTGACGTGACCTCATATCAGCATTTACGGCATTCTTAATTATGCAGCAAGCAATAATTGTCGCAAAATCGCTTCCTTTATTGTAGACTCTTTCTTATTCGACTTAGGTAACATTTTCGGAGCCAATTGTTGTCACGCTACACAATATCAACCGCAACAATGATTTTATTTAGTTATTTTTCATTCGTTATTTTATATAACTTAAATGCAGAATTATTTGTGGCTATCTATTGAACTAAACTACTTAAAATTTAATCTAGCATTCAGCCATTTTTATTTGCGAGAATAATAACAAATTTATTAAGTTTTTAGGAAAAAATAATGCAGCATTCCGATGCTCAATTGTTAGTGCACCATTAATCGCTGAGTTCTGAAGTGATTGCCCCAGTTGGTTATAACCTACTCGTATTCTACCCAGCACGTGTGATTTGAACGAAATCAGAGGAAGAAACCGATTTAATCCTTTAATCTTCCATAAGAAGGGGGATAGAAAGGCACGCAGATAAGGAAAAGGGGTGGTGACAAATATTATACGTTTAATAGGGACGCGTAAAGACGGGCCGAGATGATGCTAACAAATGGGGGAGCATTTTGCAGTCAGAGTGAACTCAATGGATAAAGGGGCAAAAGCATTGGCGGGAATGTGAAGGAAAAGTGGCGTCGAAGAAGAAAGGGTAACAGGGCTGGCAGAACGATAAAAGGCCATCGCTTCTGCGACAAGGGACGAAAATGAATGGATCCTTTCCTGGATCCATGAAAGGACACCAAAAAGTGTCTCGGATTTCCGATCTAATGCGACGGAAAGTGAGAACGGAATCTTCTCTTCCGGTGTTTTACAGCTTGGCCGGAGAACGATCTAACTCCATTATAAAATTTCACCTCTCCCTCCTGGTCTTGGATGTAGGAATGGAATTATTTTCCGATTAAACCACTTGGCTTATTTTTTCTTAAATTAATCTTCGTAAGTTTTTTAAGAAAAGTTTCTCGACGACAGCATATTAACCCCTTCCCTGACGAATGTTTGTAAAAGTTTGGCTCGGAAAAAATACTTTTTTCTATTTGTTGATTTGTGTTTATACTTAACTAAGAACGGAGAAAGTCTTTTTTTACCACTGTGAAGCTATTTAATATTCTATTTTACATTTGTTTCGTTAAATTTTAATTTTTCAGTACATCCACATGTTACGTAAAACAATACAAAGGTACAAATGGAACAAAAGAAAGCATATTATACAAGCTCAATATGCTCGACAACATAACAGAGATATTTTCCAGAAAGTAAATAAGGGTCAAAAAAGCAGAAAACCCTAAATACGAGATATCTCGGGCCTAAAAGGAGTTCAAACCACTCTCTTCTACGAGATATCTCGAGTGTGTCAGGAAAGTAGTTATTGGGACGCAATTCATTACCTCCTACTGAAATAAATCGCATGATAATTATCTGAATAATTTAGAGGTAATTATGACCAAATCATTCCGATCCATCCCACTATTCGACCGGTTTCATCACAATCACCTGAAGGCCGAAACTGGTCGAATGACAAATCGTTTGGAAAATACTAAGTTTAAATTTCTCATTTATTAAATAGCTAGTAAGACATTTTTGTTGTTTAAGGGGTCAAAAATAAAAGTAGTTAAAATGTATTTTTAAGTTTGTTGGAGAATATTATTTTGTTAATTATCTGTTAATAATAAATGCTTCACTTTTCACAAATCAAGCAAATTCCTTTTTTTCAAGTTTTCAACACAAGTCCTAAGCTTGGGTTTCTGTAATCTAACAACCACAAGATAAGGAGTCACTATATAGATAGTAAAGTTGTAGTGATATCAATACATAATGCGGCTTCCCAGATGAAGAAAATAATGAATAGGAAATTATTATCTCAATCAACATAACGTTACTTTAAAACAAACAATACAGTTGCATGTAAATTGGAAAAGACAACAACTAATCAAGTGGGGACATTTTTGTCTCGAAATTGGGAGTAACTGGATGAAACTGGTACTGCTACAGTCGGACTCTCTTTAAGAACCTCTGACTCAGTTGTGCGCCGGCCTTTTCAGAAGCATTTCATCTCCTCTGAAACACTACGCCACGAATTCGAGTGTAGACCCTAACTATTGCTATGTTGTTAATACCCGGACGTTTCAAAACGTAGGAAGTTGAAAACTATTTATAGCACTCGATACAACTACATACGTAAACGGATTCATATCGACTCCACCCTATCAACATTTTTTATTGTGAGGAAGTTCTTAAGCATAGACTCCACCCTATCAACATTTTTTATTGTGAGGAAGTTCTTAAGCATAGACTTATTAGACGTGAGTTTTTCTCTACCAGCCTTCAGCCGTAAATAAAGAGTCTATCTACATCTACTTAATATCGCTGAAAGCCGCCTTTTGGCAGTATGTGGGTGAACCATAACTCTACTTGTCTATTCGATTACTTTCGCGTATCGTTCGCGGAAAAAATGAATTCTTGAAGCGATTTAGGCATCATAGATTCAGGCATCTATTTCGCTATTATTCCTTGCTGAATCTAAACAGCCTATATAATCGGGAGGACGCATGAAATCGGCTACACCTTTCAAGAATAGATTTTCTCTGAATTTAGTGAGTAAAGTTAGCCTTTGTTTAAACATTCCATCATTGGGACCAAATAACATTTATCGCTGAAAGAGAGCAGTTTTTCCTAACATTTCATGAAATTCTGCGAACGTTCCTTACGCCTTTCTTTGATACTATGCATGAAGAGATCGAAACTGAGGTCATTAACTATTTTCTCTCAAAGCATTTTTTTCTCGAACTATGACTTGACTTGTTTATTTATGCTGGGCCAGATGAAGCCGAGTGGCACCCTCTTCCCCTGGCCCAGAATGAATGACATCAATAAATTGAAAAATACGCCTGATCGATTTTTTACTCGGCTATCGGAGTTAATCATGGGCAAGTAGTTTGATAAATACACACATGAAAGGAAAGAAAATTGGAACACGGCTGTTAATGAATTAGAGGCTTAAAGACAGTCCATGAGCCGTGTATCGGCCGATGGGACCTGCGTTTGGAGACAGACGGGAAGTTCCGGAGTACCAAATAGTTACCCTAGAAATGCTATAAATCGGTATTTCCTAGGAATCGGCAATCCGGAACTTCCCGTTTTTGTCCAAACTCGAGTTTCATCTTCCGATATACGGCTTACGAAGACCTTTCAAACCTCTAAACATGTACGTGCAGAACTCAAGCACTCTTACCGCTACGATATATTCGCGTAGCAACTCTCCTACTGCCTAAAATCCTCAATAAAAGTTCAAATAGAAAAAATGCTACCCTCTATTGAAACTTCAGATTTTTAGTGTAACAGATCACCGTGATGATAAAGACGTTGAAAGTTATACTCCTCCTTCGTAGCTGCACATTTTTTTATCTTAAGGATAATTATATATTTGAGGTATGTCATAAGTATTTACAATCGCTGAGCAGCGTTCACGAACAGCGATTTCCGGCCGGAATTTATTTCCTCTGCAATGGGAGAACGCATTAATCATTTTTTATGGACATTGCTCGGAACGGTAAGCGGGAGTTGACTCGAAAAATACCTCCCGTTCGATGGAGTCGCTCAATTTATGGGCGACTAGAACAAACCTAGAGGGCGGAATTAAAAGGCCCTCTATGGAGGAAAATGGAACAAAAAAACCCGAGCGAAACCAGATACGGAATCCATTTTGAGGCCAATCGATTCTAATCGAAATTCGTGCTCGTTGCGCAATTTCCCCGCCGGTTATTCCAGAATCCCTGAGTTCGCATCCCGAACACTGTTCTACTGATTCTAGTGGGATGAAAAAATTGGAAAAAATAACGATTTCTTGAAAAACGTTTTCCTCCCAACGTGATGGAAGATGGAATTCGAAAGCTTTCATTGCAGGAGATTCTGAATTCAGTCAGTATTGTTTCTGTATAACGAGATTGCATTTCTAATTCGCCTAAATTCGCAGTAAGCAGACTATCTTTCATTGAAACACATGGAATTTATACCAACTATAAGAAATATACACCAAAATCTTACGAATGTCATTATATTCCGACTTCATACGAATTCTTAAATTAAGAAACTTTAATAAAAACTTGTTACTGAATCAAAATTATGGGATAGGAACTCAAAAACTGTAACTTACAACAAAAATATGAAAAGGACTATTTTCAGAGAATTAAGTGCCTGATTGACTTCAATGTCTTTCTGACAATTACTATTTTCATACAGTATCTTCTGACTATATTGCTGATGAAATTTACAAATAGAAATCAGAATTTCCAAATGCACCAATAAGAGATTCATAAATTCAGTCTTCCGACTAAAATACACACTTCAATATTTAAATCAGTGCTTCACAAAGTACAAAACTTAATTAATCAAAGCGCAACACAGTAAACCTAGTAAAACCCTTAAGGGTAAGATCATCGATGAATGCAACAAAATAGGGAATGGATTTTAACAGCAAACAGCTCAACCGTGAGGTATTTATTTTTAGATATTAAATTAATACGATACTAAAATATTCTGGGTCGGCGAAAAGAAANTAAAGGAAAATAAAAATCTACATCGATAAAATGAACTTTACACGCATATCTTATGGTATTTTTTACAGCAGTCTTAATCGAACCCAGTGTAGTTGCAGTTTATGTTATAGTGATATGAGAAAGGCAAATTGGTTATCTAGAAAACCCCTAAATTTGATACATTTCTTGAATGGGGGAGCGCGTGGAATTAATTTTCAGTTAGCGGCACAATTGCACCCTTATTGAGACCGCTTAAGTGTAAATGCATAAGTAACAGAAAAGTCTGATGAGACAGAGATGATGAAAGGGGAAATGTTACTAAAAACTGAAACATTGAGCAATTCTGAGGAAAAGAGCTGTAGTCTTTCCATAAGAATACCTTTTCCCGGATCTTAAAAGCTATCCAAACCTAAAAAAAGTGGAAACAAATAGCTTATTTAGATTCAGCTTCAAATTTGAAACCCACTCTCCATTCATAAAGTAGAGGATTATCAAAACAAAAGAAGAAAATACATTGTAGGGAAAATTGCGCATCTAAATTGAATTATTTTCCTGTATAATAAATACATTCCCTTGAACTTACGTGCATTGCTCTGATTTTGCATACAATAAGTTTCCGCCAGAGAAATACCGTGAGGTTAAAACTGATCTCACCGGTAGAAGAAGAGTTCCTACGCCACTATGCGACGAAGATGCTCAATTTTCCACCTTTTGCGAAGGCTAGAGTTTACGGTTTCATGCAGATAAGAAAACGTAACAGGCTGCGAGGGAGAGAGTCATTTGCAAATCTTGTGCCCTTGCCAAGATCCTTGCATCCCTTTTCCGCCTTCAGGCAACGCGGGAAAAACCAATATTCTAGGCGGGAAATGCATTCTATAAGAGCAAGGCGTGGAAGATATTGAGCGACTTCTATCGAAGAACTATAGGAACTATGCTCGAACGGAGGAGAGAAAATGACACTTTAATACAATTTGGGATCCAATGGTTACTCTGACCCTTTTCTTAATAACCGAGAGTTTTTGTGTTGACATGATGAAAGTGAGAAAAGTTTCGATGCAACGTATGCTTTGAAAGTTGTATCTGTGAACTACATTTCAGGCACGGATTTTCGATATAAATTATTCGATTTATAACTCCAACTACCTTCTCTGATAATTAATGACTCTTGATCTAGAGAGATATATTAAATATAAAATAATAGATGTGGTATATCTAAAATAATAGATCTAATAAGTAAAATAGATCTAGATCTTTAACTGATCTAATATTTAAATCTAGATTTAAGTAAATCAGGTAAACCCAAATCAAATCCGTTCTCTTATTATTTTGAGAATTTTGCTACAAATGACCACTAACTAAATAAGCTATCCTTAATACGATATTTTACGTCGGTAGGATACTTTGCCTATGTCTATGTAAGTACCCTGCAAGCCGCCTTTCGGCGTGTGGCAGGGGTTGCATGCACCATGATTTTATTTCCATAATAGACTACTTTCGCGTATTTTTTGCGGAAAAAATGACTTCTTGAATCGATTGGTTGTAGTATCTATTTCTCTGATCTTTCTCGCAGTATCGGAACAGCCTAACGTGGCGGAAGCATTATACCGGCTACATCCAATTTAAACGTGCTTTCTGTAAATTTATCCTATAATTTTATATATTTCTTGAAATTTCGAAACTGAGCATTAATGATTTAAAATGAACGGATTTTAAATTACCTTTTTTAGTTTTTTATGTTCTCTTTCCAGCCAAGTAAATTAAAAAGCAATCACCTAAAATTCACTCATTCTACTAATTTTTATTATTGAAAGGGATAAGGAGAGGATGTTGCTTAACCGAAAATCAATATGTAGAAAATATTGATGGATAAATATCTATAGAAAATTGATTTGACTTGAAATTGGCTGATTGATATGAAAGCACAGTGATTTTATTTTGTGAAAACAACTCACGCTTTAACGTAAGGAACTATTGCAACTAAAAATTTAGTATTGCATGTTAGTTGGAAGAAGAGTAAAATTAATAATAATAATAATAACACGTTTTTATTCACGGGCGAGATTGAGACTAATTAGTCTCTTCTTACATCTAACCCTCTAAAATTCATCCCTATGAAGAAATTCGCCTTCTTTGTATGCACTAAGTGTAACCATTTCCTTATTATTTAAACGTTTATCATAACTTGGTAGCGAAAAATTTACTTTCGCAAACAACTATTGAAAGCTTGCCAAAAAAGATTCTTTAACATATTTTCTAGTCATTTTGGAGAGGAAAAGTATAACTTACGTTGTAAAGAGGCCATATGTGCATAAACTCGCCACGCCCTCAATCTTTACCTGATCTCGTTATACACGTACTTTAGCGAGATTCGAAACATCGATAAAAATATTAAGTGTGAGAAGTTTCCTGTAATTACTGAAACTATTGATATAGTTGCTTACTGTCTGAAACTAACCCATAATATAATGAATACGAAATTTTAATTTGGAAACACTTAAATAGGTTGCCAGCAGTCCCAATGAATCCTCCCAAATGCTTATTCAACCCTCTTTAGCTGTAACCATTGGAGCCCCTGAGATGGTGAATGCAGGATATCTTTCTTCGCGGATGACAGGAGAAAAAATTTCGCCGCGGGAAACGAAGTAAATTTCCGAACCGCGGATACGTTCAAGAGAAAATTTCCGAATACCGTGTGAAAGTCCAATTTTCGGAGACGCTTGAATGCCATCAAAATCACAAAAGAGAGAAGGGGAATAGAAGTGGGGCGAATGCCACGTCGGAGATTCCTTGACCCGCATCGACTTCCTTCGCCTGATACAGGGATAAAGAAAGGAAAATGAGGAAGAAAATAAGGGTAGAAGATATGAGAAGAGATGTTTCAGTGGGACAGGGAAACCGAATCGATAAGGCGGAGAAAAGACGAGCTGACAGTCGCAAAATGGGAAGAACTACGTCTTCTAGGTTCGTTATTCTCCCGATAATGTCACCTCGAAGTTATGCTTCCACTAAACTGCAAGTCTGGCAGCAGGATGTGCAAAATATAATCTGGCGGTACCATCGAAACTGTGATGAGTTTTGTATGAAAAATTGTAAACCGAGCTATTCTCGTTAAAACCATATCACGCGATTTACTGTTATCAGCTAAATTTTCAGTGAATCATCAACATTTACTGATGTACCCTGCAAGCCGCTTTATGGCAGGGGGTCTATGCATAATGAAATTACATCCCTAATCGATTAATTCCGCGTAATGTTCGCGGAAAAAAATTTTGAAACGACCAGTTCTAGCATCTTTCTCACTGATTTTTCTCTCGGTATCAGAACTGCCCGTGTAACAGGAAGGATGCATAATATCAGCTATATCTTCTAATAATGTACCTTCTCTGAACTTGTTAAGTAAATTAAGCATCTCTTTAAATCTCCTATCTTCTAGAGATCCTGCGTCCTGAAGCATCTGAGCAACACTCACTGAATCACCGTCTAAAGCAGGATTTTTCATGGTTTTAACTCCGTGGGATCCACATCTGTATTCCTAGTCACGTCAGAATTATTTTCATGTCCATCATTCCTGCGTTTTTGCACGCCTTTACACTTGCACGTTTTATCATTTGCACGCTTTTCACACCTTGCAAAGTTCCTTTTTTACAAATTTCCTTTACCGCAACTTTTTTGTGTCTTTACTCCTAAATTTCCATTTACATCCATTTAGAAAAACACTTCCGGTTATGGATTTCGGTGACCGGTGCGTGACGGACGGTCTTCACAAAAGCAATAGATATCCTTCATATATACAGACAATTCTTATCTTCTTTCCTTGAGCATTTCCTTTTGCATCCAATGCTCAATTATTTTTTAATAATTTGGTTTCTTTTAAGTTTTTACCCACCCTTTTTTACCATGTTACCCGTCTTCAATTCCTCTTTCGTCATCTTTAATATATTCTTATTCGTGCTTCCATCAACGCAACCTTCTTTCAAGTGAGACAAACTGCTGATGGTAAAAATTGATCAAGAGTAACCAAAATTCCAAAAGCCATCAAATACCCATCAAATAGCCATAAAATTAGGTACTTTTGGAGTTTTGGTGACTATTGAGCAACCTTCTTTAACAGCTCAAACCCAGACCTACAACTCGAAAGTTTCACATATTTTACTCTCCATATTTGATAATACGTTATCATGTATACTTGATCATATTATGAATGAAGAATGCGAGGTCCTGGATTTTAAAGTAACTAGCTAATATGTGAAGGATAACAGGCATAAATAGATGCAGGAAAACTGATACTTATTACCAATTTATTTGAAAGATCGCATAGACTTTGTTCAATTACTGGAAGAAATAGAGAAAATGAGAAATATAAAACCGCAATCTTCATAGGATACCGCAATGAAATGCTAGAGAACGGAGGTGTTTTGGGGCGTAATAATAAAATGAAGTAACAACTTATTGCAATCAGTTTTCCGGAAGATAATGACTGTCATTAAAAGAGATGAATCGTGTAAATGATTCCATTTAAAAACACGATCAAAAAGTCCGTAAAATGATAAGTTATCCAGATAACCGTATCTCCATTCATGAGAACAATTCATATCCAAGTACACAATGGCTGAAGGAGGCGTTTCTCGCTTATCCATTTACGAAATGAATGAACCCAAAGAATGTGTTCTCCATCCGAGAAGAATCGGACGCAGAGAAATAACGCAGGTGCGGAAAAGGCATACAATGAGCCCAGTTATTCCTCACAGGAAGACATTCAAAAGGAAGGTCAAAAGCGGATGAGGAGCACTACAAATCAAAGTGAGGCAGAAGCGGTACATGCTCGAGGTGTTAAGAACTCAAAGAAACAGAAGAAAATGGAGGTAGGAAAAACCTTGCAGGTGCGACCTTCAAATAAGTACGTCGGGGACTGGTACGCTGCTACCGGCGCAACAATGGACCCCAGAGAATTTCCTTACGCCGTCGCCGTAATCAAGGAAAAAAATGGAGCATCGACTAGAAGAAAATCCCTTTTTTCTAACCTCAACCGCTATTCAACTTGGTGCCAGAGCGACCTCCTTTTTCCTTTATCTCGTGCTTTTCCGCACTCCATTGTTTTCATACTTTTCGCACCTTAAGATCATCTCTGCTTTATTCGAACTTGCTCCGGTGATGATTAAAATAAGGCTAGAGAGAAGGGTTGCCATCTCTCCCGGAATTTTCGAAATCTTCCGGATTTTCACATGTTTAAGAAAATCTCTCCCGTGTCTAGGTAGATAGTCTAACTGGTTGAACTATTCCGGGGCCTACGGACAGCCGTGTTGGTAACGCTTCGGTTAAGCGGTTCCGATTCGATTCCCGGTTGGGGTTCACCTCCGGAATTACCTTATCTTTCGAAGCATATTTAATATGACTACTATTAAACTCCTCCGGAATACCTATAGAATCTTCTAGAATCTAAAGGAAGTTCATGCATTATTGTATATCATTAAATATTATATAAAATAAAAATAAATAACAATAGGCTGCGAAAAGTGACTCGTAAGCACACAATATAATAATAACTTCTATCTTAGATACAGGAAGCTATTATCGATTACATCAATATTAATATTACAAACAATGACAAATGACGAACACACACGAAAATTCCCTAACCGGAAAAATCCGAATAGCCAGGATTCGAACCCGTGACCTTGGAGCGCTAGAGTGCTAGCACGCAAACTACTCCGCCACCGTAGCCGATAAAACATTACGTAATTTGAAAAAATAACAATATTTCTATAATATAATAACGCATGAGGCATAGGAAATACAGAATTCTTCCGCGGAATAAGATCGATTTAAAACGAGATAAAAGTCACACTAAATAGTAGTTAATCCTTTTACACAATTTTAGTTACATTTTCATTAAAATTCCTTAAATTAAAAATAATTCATTACATATTGTTATCAAATCAACCTAAAGTATTGGGTTTTGGATAAAATCTCATGAAAATTATTCAATTAGAAAGTCTTCTCGGGTAATCGGTCGAGTAGTTTGGTCGATTTCTACCGAGGTAGCCAGTACTAAACTTCCCGGCTGATTACCCAAGAAGACTGTCTGGACGTCGGGAAATAACGAAGTCTTTCTATCATTCAAATGTTTTTTAAATTGCTAACATATCATCAAAAAAATATATACTGTTTGCGAATTAAATTCATTCTAAGGAAAATTATACGTAAAAATGTTACAGAAGGATATAACTGCATTGTGCTTGACGACACATATAAATTCTTATAATGAGCATCCAGTGTTTTTTTTTTGTTTGACTACAAGCAAAAATATGCCGGGGAAAAGATAGAGGGGAAGGCAAAGGCAAAAAATGTTAGATGACATAAAGGGTGGGGTGAGTTACCAGGTAACGAAGGAAAAGGCTATGAATAGGGAATATTAGGGCACATGGACCTACCGAAACGTACAAGCAAAAATATATCCTGGAATTTCTTTGCATAAATTAGACATTTCCCGGAACAATTCGCTAGGTGGCATCCCCACTGTAATCAAAAGTCACAGCGTTAGAGGAGCAACTACCCACGTCACATCCGGCGCAGATATTTCTCGCACTTGATATTTTTTACGCCTACGAACGTTTCCTCTTCCGAGAAACTAGAGTTGATGGGTTTCACATCCCCGTAGCCACATTTATTATTGAGTTTGGATCTCAGAGGCGAAAATTGCATTCCCCTTTTTTCCGTTTGTCGAGAGATATATCACCGCGATGGGTTATTCTTTAGGTTATCTTCGCCTGTGATTGCAGATAATGAAATTCTATTTTTCATCTCGGGTTACGAATAATAGTTTCGAGCTATTGTACAGCAAGCGAAACGAAGTTATGGCTAAAATACTGTAAGTACTCTTTCTCGTTTTAGCGCAAATAATAATTGCATGTGCATGACATACTAACTTGATGTGAAAGTAACTACATTGGAGTTTAACCATCGTTGGATATAATTCCCTTTGTATAAACTGCCGAAATGCCAACTTATCGACCACGGAAATTGAGTGTAGAAATAGGTTACGCAACTTTTGCTATATCCTGAAAAATATGGATGTATTTGAATGAAGTATTCAACATGATACAGGATATTCTATTTTCGAAAATAAATGCTGTTGAAGATTTGTATTAGTGCAGAAAATAATAGGCGAACATTGATGCAAATATTAGGATAACAAGTCTTACTATTCCATATATGAAGTTAGCCTCACATTCTAAAGTCACCCCTTCAAGTTGTCCATCAGCTGTCCAAATCTTAGATTTAATATCTCACTATCATATTTGGAATTTATTAAATAGCAGAATGTATAATATATATACAATACAGTCTATGCCTACATAGATATCAACTTAACTTTATTGTCTATTAACTTGTGATAGAAAGTATTGGGAGTTTCAGGAATTCATGTGAACGCTTGGGGAATCTGACTCTGGGAATCAATTTAAGATGATAATGCTATTTGTACAAAAATTCTGCTTTTCAAAGTGATGGTAACTGTAAGGAAATCCTCAGAATTGACATTTTGGTGCAATAAGTGGTTCGAGGAAACATTATATGTATCTATCTCCGAATAAAATAAATAAGGTCAATATCATACGTTACATCTCTCAACTTTTTAATACTTGTACGTAAAATTAAAGTTTTCGTCGAATATTCCATGACATCCTAAGACAAAGAAACTTAAAGGAATAACAAGTGTGAAAAATAGCGACACGACTGGGACTCGAACCCAGGTCTCCCACTTTCCGGGCAGGTATTCTAACCACTGAACTACTAGAATACCTGCCCGGAAAGTGGGAGACCTGGGTTCGAGTCCCAGTCGTGTCGCTATTTTTCACACTTGTTATTCCTTTGGGATTTTCCGTAGGTTTTCAATCTACAAAGACACCTTCCTTTCCTTTAATACAAAGAAACTTGCTTGCAGAAGAAGAAAAGATAATAATGGAGTTTTTTAACGTTAATCATTACCACAAAGTCACTCCTGATTCTGTGTCGTTTATTCTTTGATGTATTTTCCATTCATAACAAAGAATGACTATGCCACATTATTGATCATTGCAAATCTGTTTAACATTGCGCCTTAGAACCATAAGAGTTTTCCTCTTACTAAACCAGTGATACATGAAATAAAACACTCAGGCCATAGCCTGCGTCATTTTATTTTTGAATGGCATATGTTCCAGAAATGGACATACATAATACGGCCCGCTAGCCCTTAAGTGAATAGAAATCCAGCCATCCAAGCAAACATTTTGGTCACAACTCTCCTAGGCAGGTCAAAACAGCATTTTCTTCTTTCAGAACTCTATTTAAGATTGTACACGTGCACATTATAATGTGAAAAAATACTCCACTTTGCATATTACTCGACGCGCGAATTCTTCTATAGAAAATTAATAGAACACCAGTTATTCTATTGAAAAATGATAAAATGATAAAATGAAAGAGAAAATGCTTTGTTAGGTATAAAAGGAAGAACTTCAAAGATCATGACATTAATGCCTCAGCGTCTTTAGCTATTCATTGTATGCTTCTGAGAAGCGAGAGAAAGGGCCTACTGTATGAGAGAAGTTGTGGTCTAAGCCATAGGGCAGAGAGATGACTAACCATTGTAGTCTCAGGCTGTGAATAGAGGAGTCATCTTACGCTCCAATTCACTAAGTACTTGCCAATCTCTACGTTTAACTCAGCTTGAGCATCTTTCATTATTCAAATGCCTACCTCCTTTCCTCATATTCAAATTAATGAAAACCATATAAAAATTAGAAAAGCGCCCGCACGATAATTTTCATTTACATAATTAAGAACCTCATCTTGCGGCGAAAAAAATCCGGAATTTTGAGTTGATTGCCTTAAGAAATCGTTCCTACTTCAGAGATGAAGGAATATGCTAAACATTCATTTTGAGCAGTAAAAGACTGACGGTGATTAATTTCCGTCAAAACGTGACCTACTCAGGGAAACGCTTAAGAACAGAGTGCTGAGAATCATGACTTCCTACTCGCTACATAAAAAGTGTACAAATTATTAACAAACTTTGTAATTTCGGTTAGAAAAAATTGTTCATGCTACGAACAGGAATTTGTAACTTAATGACACTTTCACGCTTGGTAACAAAACCTAGATCACAATTTAAATAAACCTTAATTGGCACAAATTTTCTTTTTCATTAGTTCCATTAAAGAAAATTTTTCTGGAGTTACGGTCTTAATCTGACCCGATAACAGCATAGTAATATTTATGCACAGTTCTTGTCATACTTCACTAACTGCTTTTATTTTTATCAGGAAGAAAACTGGATCAAGCGCTCAAATTAGGGAGATGCCGAAAAATATCTACGGCGAAAATCATTGTAATAATATTATTTTTAATATAGAAACTGGCGAAATGGGCTTTGCGAACCAAATTTAGGTTTTCTAACGAGCTACATCATTAATCTAATTCTAAAGTTCATGGCTGAAAGCTTTTAACATATAAAACATTTATTTTGTGCCAGAAATATTGGTCGGGTGGCATTTAAAAATGTATAGAATATAAGCTAAGGCTTCAAGGTTAGATTACTGTAAACGGGTAAAGGAAATGGAAATGTGTTATATATATTTCATAATTGTGAAGTTTGCAAAGAAAAGTATCCTCTCACGCTTCTTAGAAGTGCTTTCATGAACTTTTTCTATTCGCACTCTTTCTATTCGCATACGCTATTTTATTTCTAACTTTCATGTAGTAAACCTTGAAATCCAGGCTCACACGTAGGATGATCCTTCTCTGATTTAGTTGTGATATAATTTGGTATATAACTATACAAGACTGTTGAACAATATGTTTCAGAAAATGTCAGAGACTGATACTCATTTTCAGATTAAAAGATTTTCGATACTGAATTTATTCAAACAAAATCCACGATATTCCAGTGAGGACTAAAAGTATCCAAGTTGCTCTACTCCTTCCACTTAATATTTGACAGTGAATAGTGGATACAGTTTTTCAAAGAAAGATGACATACGAATTCAATTCCTCTATCATACGATTAATTATAATGAAGGCGCTTTCTCCAGCATGAATCGCGAAAATTTAAATCTCAAAGGACAAAGGCTTCATTTTTCAATCCACGTGATATTCTGCATTCCTTTTCTTTTCATCGCACTTTCATTTTACCTCCAAGAGAAATATGTGATGACTGCGGAAACTAGGGAAATGAATAGGAACTCGTAGACGTGAAAGGTCTAAAACCTGACCCTTTTGCTGAGCACAAAAGTGTTTTCTGCACTCATCTGGATTTAAACACCTCCACTCCGTACCTTTTTTGATATCTGGCAGACGTTGGAGACGTGAGCCAATGAATAAACCATTATCTCGGCTCGGCGTATTGTCACTGAATAATAATGAAGGCTTCGGATTCGCACCTTTTGCCTCCCCTTTAACGTCGCATCCATCTGAGACTCTCTTTCACTTTATCTCCATTATTACAACTTTTCTCTGAAATAAAGAAGGTGAGGAGGCGTGCTTTAAAATATCCGGTGGCGCCAATGGCGGATATGGTAAATACCCAAAGACTGGGCATTTTCCCTTTAAAGAGAATAGTTTTCATAAGTTCCGTAATTGAAATGTTAGATATAATTTGTTTCGCTACTTTAAAGAACCCATTATTTTTTTATTATTACTTTGATGGTACATAGATTCATATTCCTACTCCCACATACTGATAGACGGAATATTATTAGTTCAGGATAGTGGAAAATGTGTATGTCATTAAGTTTTGTCTCAGTATTGTTCATTGATGATAATCTGATTCTTAATGAGGGACAAAGGGTGCTGACTGCAGGCATTCTTCCAGATCACACACTGAATAAGTCTTATTCAAGGATTCATTGAGGCAAATTAAGGTGAAGGTTTCCCACGCATCATCCTAGAATAATGAGAAAAGCAAAGGAAAAGTGTTGCATTTCTCATCATGCTTTGTAAATCTCATTCTCTCTTTAAGGCTCTTCGTTGCTAATTAAGTAAGCCTAGTTTGGAGTGAATACTTAAGACATGTATGCCTTAAGGTACATCTATTTTCGTAATTAAAATTAAAATCATTAAGGCCGTATGTTACAAAATATAGTATATAAATTTAAAAATTCAGTTCCTAGACTAAAAAAAGTGTCAGATATACTCACGGTATAGATATACCATGAGTGAATATGTTGTGTAAATTGTTTACCCTCAACACATTTTATATTGCTTCTTTCATTAGTTGAACTCGCTTGCTATGATTTGGATTTCTGTTACATTTTATATGTTAAAATATCGTTTTTGCTAACAAATGTTTGTTATTGGATTCTTTTATCATTGCCTTACAATATTATCTATATAAATATAGAAACGTTGATTTTGGCCACGGGCCATTGCGCGTTGTCTCACAATGTTCTTTAGGAAGTCTGCGGTCAAAACCACGTTTTAACCTAGAATGCAAATCAACTCTACACTATAAATTCGAACTAATCTCAGAAAAAAAATGTTTTTCACTTCCTAGGAAGTAAAATTTCAGCTCATTGTCCGCACCAGCTCAATCCGCTCGCTTCTAAAGCTCAATCATGCTCATAAATATGAAATGGAATATCAAGAACTAGGGCACCGTTCTGCAACTTCGTGAATCAAATATTATTCTCTTGTTCGAAACAATCTGAGATACTGTGAAAGAGACTTGTGTCCATTAGCTGGAGGGTACAGGCCGTCCATTAGATCTGTTTCTGATTCCCAACCCTTTTAACTTCACTGCATATTCTTCGGATCCCAAGAGAAAATTTTCTGAATGTTTCAGCTTCATTCGCCTTCCCAGCTGAGCAAGACTAGCCCTCCACCCGTTTTTTATTCTGGAGCAGGTTCTTATTCATTCATTTCATAATGAATGCTTGAAGATTTGATCGCCAGCTCCGGAATATTTCAACATTCCTTAACGTGATTTACACCATCAGAAAGTTAAACATTCTTTTAAGAATTGAGTAGTTCTCAAATGTTTTCCTAATGGAAGAGTTAATTTCTTTAAGTTTATCTAACTATGAAAATGAGGGCATTAATTACATAGGGTATCGGAGAACTAACTTTCAAGATGCTGAAAACTAGAGTAAAGGCAAAGCCATGAATAAAGTTACATTCGAAGGGAAGAAATAGTAATTACCTCCTCAAATTCTGCAGGTGTTCTTATTAAAGGCTACGGATACATTGATATTGAAATCAGAATTTATACAGATTAAAATTTATTTTATCTTATTAACCAATGAAATAAGAAATTCAGTATAATGAAATTTTGTCGCGGCAATATAACCATCTTATTGATTTTTTAACAAAATCTGTATAGATACACATCTTTATCAAAAGGTAATTTTAACGGTATTAAATCCGAAAATATTATTGTAGCTCTCTATAACTGAAACTAAAAAAATATGACCCTTCATTTTGGTAAAAAACCTTTAAAGTTGTAACATTCGCAGATATTCACTCTTCGGCCATGGTATGATTATTATATCAACTCCAATTCTTCCGAAAAATCCTAATATGGTGTCGTGCTGTAATCGATGCATTTAGCCCTTACTCCGTAGAATTCCATAACAATAAAGATCGATACAAGTTTGTCCAAGTTCCACAGAAATTTTTCTTGTGGATTAAAACAGGAAAAAGCATTTCAATCTTTAAGGTTCGGTGAATTAAAATGAACCAAAAATGAGTCGGTCTGAATTTCAGCTTAGATATATGAGTCTTCTTGGTAGACTCATCTGCCCAATTCAATACCCTTTCTTTATATTCACTATAGCTAACTCCACCATTTATAAAATTTTAACTTTGGTTTCAAAATGCATTAATTGCAGAAAGGTTGAGCAAACTTTCAACTTGCATGATTAGATAGAGCGCAGGAAAAAAACAGTTTATCACGGCACTGACGTAAGGATATCAAATAAATGAATAATATATCAGCGGAAGAAAATTTAAGCAGATGATCAATATTGCAATATTTTGACCTTAGTGATGCATTATAACATTTTTGATGAGTGATTCCGAACGAAATGTTGTCAAATATTAAAACATGTAACATTTCTTTTAAATTACTCTAATACGTATTCTATTGAAATTATTTTCTGATATTGAGATAAATAGGTTCGAAAATATTCCGGGAAAATTTAGGGTTTCTTACGTAACAATCAAGCATTTTAGTTTTTTTCTTAATGATGAACTTTCAAAAAACTCATTGACCCATATAATACTACACACATTAAAGATTATTCCCTGGGTTTACTTTTATTCCTACCGAAGTAGAATCTTCAAGAGAATTCAAGTACCGCAATGAGACAGAAACAATATCTCAAAGCTTATTCCACCAAAATCTGACGACTGCACACCGTGATTGACTTGTGCACGATCATTTGGCTAGGTAATAATAGACGGACGGTCGAAACCGGTACCATCTGATGAAGGAAAACTTCATTAATAATGTCAGAATGGGCGCGCAGAGTCGGGCCGGAAAGGCAACAGGAACGTAGATTACCGATGTGTTTCGGAATCGGTGCACTGGATTAGGGATTAACAGGCGATTCCAAAGCTTATTGATTTCGGCGATCTATTGTGATAAACAGGGTGGTCTTTCCTTTTGGATAAACACAATTGAAAATAAACAAAAACTAATATTTGCCTGCGCTTTCACAACACGATTTAGAGAGCAACTGATGCTAATCAACACCTCGCGCAATCTTTCGGAACGTCAACAAGTATTCAACAAGTGCTGAGAGAAACAATCCCATTGGAAAACTCGGAACGCGACAGAAGCCCATCACGACTGAGAAATATTTGAGTGATCCACACTTAAAGTAGGAAATGGCATATTTAGCCTCGGCGGAATCGCTACTTCACGTGGAGAAATTACACCTGAATATACACTGTTCACTTATTTCTTGTGTCGATTTAAGTACGTTATAAACGGATCTATAAGGAAAAGGAACACGGCTGTTGTAAGACATCAGAGTTAGATAAAAAATAAATGTTATATAATGTTATTCTTCTCTCCCGAAGATGGCAACTTAGTTGTCGAAATACGTATCGAGAACAATACTTGCTAAGCGCGACCACGGAGAACCCCAACCCAACCCCCGCAGGTGGGAATTCTTCAACGGTTATTTTGCTCGCAAACAACGGCTATTTGGAGCTTTTATCTAATTCTGATGTTATAAACGGAGTCCACCAAGTGTATTTTGAGAAGGTTAAAGATTTCTCTCCTACATCGCTGATCATTCTAATATGGACATCTTTCTAAGATGGACTCATGATTTATTTTTCTTCTTGACAAGTGATGATGTGATAAGTATAACAATGATATTTCACTACCTGTGTCGTATAGAACTGTAAGGAAGAAAACCTTTCCTGACTGTTAGTTTCTATGATTTACTAGCATAAATAGGAAAGCGATCAAGAAGAAGATTATGCAGTTTTATTGTTGAAAGGGTTATAAATCCTAAAAGCGTATCTTGTTGAATGGAATATTTTTCATATGTCGGTTGGTAAGGGATGAAGACATATGTAATATTCATTTACTATTGTATTGTGATTGTATAGAAGCTACTGAGGTGTGAGTAATGATGAATGATAGCAGGTCTCTTACAATGTAATGTTACAAAAAGTGATACACTTAGGGTGTTGTGCTTCACTTGTGCGTCTTTTCCTCTTAAAACGTTCTGAATTAGTGAGGGAGGGAAGGGAAAACTACCTCGATCCTCATCTTGCCTAGTAATCCTCATTCCCCTCTTCTTATTCTCGATAGCTAAGGTTAGAAAGAAGGGTTTCCTAACAGAATACTTTAGAGACATGGTTTCTAAGAAATTTGTTTCTGCAGAGTTTAATTCCCCCTTGTTTTACATTCAAGAGACAAAAATTACACACCGAGTCAGATATAATCTTTTCTCCATTGATGTCACAATTCATAAGTTTTGGCAGGCAGTCACGATATAATAGCGATGTTCTTATCTTTATTAAAGTATTTATCGTACAACGTAATATAATAGTTTAGTCTTTCCTTACTACTCTATAATATGCATGAAGGATTCATGTTTCTAAATTTCCTTGCCGCCATCATGAATATATTCACTTACCTCTTCATCTCAATTTCCTTTCGAATAATACAGAGTGCTCCATCTTCTCTACGACTCAAGGAGCTTATTAAAGGGGGAATTTTCTTTCACGGACTAAGGTATTTCCCTGCCTTAAAGCGATAATATTTAAGACTGCCCCGTGTCTCTTAAGGGACGCTTTCAGCTCTGAGGTATATATTGGTTTTGAGGTTCAACAAAAAAAATTACTAAAAGTAATTCTTGTTACAAGCTAGATTGATGTAAACTTGACAAGCATTTCCCAATAAAACCTCCCTAATTTTTTAGTAATTTGAAAGTAATTAAATAATAAACAAATCATGAAAGTACTTAAAACTATAAATTTATTTCAACTCTTCCATTTAAAAGGAAGTGTGTAAGACATTCTCTATTTTCTGCTTTCTTAAAAACAAACAAACTCTACCTTTACGATATATTACAGATTTTTCTGCAAAATGTAATATTCCACCTGATAATAAAGGGTACAAAAATGTCTATCTTTTCTTCTTTACAAGGTATTTTGAATCATAATTACTTAGTTATTACGGTTTTTCGAGATTTTTCGAGCAAGAATTCCAGTAATTTTAAGAGGTTCATTTTCTTCTATTCAAATCGCTCATTTTTATGTTTTGAATGGAAGATTTCGTTTCTTTATGAAAGGCAAAATACTATGATATAATATTCCAGCAACGTTTTTGAGCTTTTGGATGGGAAAAAATATCTAAATACGACCTGGTCGTTTGATAGAATGGTAATATTAATACATTATTGATTCTAACGGAAGAACAAGAAAGTCGACAGATTTCAAATGTTCATTATTGTTACTTAAGAAATTATAATAAATATTTTAATTAATCTACAGAAATCAATTTTATCATAGGTATTCTTTCGCAGCAAATTCAGAATAAATGCTGATATTACTGATAATCGCCAAGTTTTTAAATTAAATGCTATTGTTTTCTTCCTTGTCTCTATTGGTTTTCTGTTGACATCAATTGAAAATGCTTGTACATAATACAAAGAAACGAAAGCAGATTCAAAGGAGGATTGTCTCAGTATTTCTTTACGAACTCATTTATGAAGAGTTTGAATAGAAAATGATTGTACATCATACATGCAACATACTCGTACATACTAAAATCCTTGCAGCGCAGTTTACTTAGATTATAAATAATCTTTATAAATGTAATTTTTTTAAATTTTTGTGTATAAATTTATAAAAAGTAACCCGAGGGTCTGATAATTCTTAATTACAAATGCCCTATTTACATTTAGAAAAGTTAATAATTCGCTACTTCCGCGTTTACTTCTTGGAACCTTACAATATTATTTAACTCAATGAAATAACCAACTAGTAAAAGAGCTGTATTTTTCATTTTAAAATTCCTGGGTTCCTTCTTTGCTTAAGAAAAACCTTTGCCAAGTTTTAATCCGTAAGGATAAAAGAATTTCTGCCCATTTTTCAGTCTACCAAATATGTAAAGCTCCAAGTTTTCATAATTTCAACTTAGCTGTGTTTTATCTCTGTAATTTTTATCCATTTGCACGGAAAACTTTAAGGCAAAATTCCATAGAAGTAACAAGGATACTCAGCGGCTAAATAAATTCTACCCAGCATGCTTTTAGGTATTTCGATAACAACGCAGCGACCTTTCTACCAACGTAAAAATAGTGATGTTAAAAATTTTACTTCGTGCGTATTAACACGGGGCATACTCTCTAAATAAATGTTTTCGTTTTATTAGTAAAGAACGTATAAAATTCCTGATAACATTTTTCGCCCACTATATTTAGTCATCGTAAAAACTCTCCGCAATCAAATAGAGAGGAAGAACATGGATAAATTACAAAATTCCCCACGTATTTACTACATACTTGGTTGCTACTGGGTACAGTAATATTTAGAAAACAACCCAACATTAAAGATACCTTGGGACGAAAACTATAATCCTATTCGATCCAAGATTAAATGAGTATTTAATTACAATACTTGTCCAAAATTTCACAAAAACAGTGACGCATTTACCGGATTTGGATTGAATTTGCTTTACTATCATAAGTAAGGGAAGGAACACAGTCCAAGAGATTACATGCACAGAGATGGGAGGGAAGGGGAATAGGAAGGAACCAAGTAAGGAAGTTGGGCGACAACGGCCAGTGCGTTGAGATGGGGTAATAAATGCGGGAGAAGAGTCGTGAGCGGTTATTAGGGAATTGGAACCCATGAGCCAACTCAAAAGAGTGGAATTTGTGAAAGTAAATATGCAATTCTTCCACGGCACAGAATGACGGGAGAGAGGAAGAACGACTCCTGGGTAGCAAACAATCCGCAAAATGTGAACGTCCAGATTTAGTTAAAAAGGCATCGTTATGTTTCCTTACTCGTTTAGAGACACATCTTTCTGTTTAACCCACATATGAGCCACTACAGACATTGCTGTGTACATCCCGGTTTCTCTACAAGGATGAATTCGATCTTTACAATTGCAGAAAATGGACATCAAATTATTTTTCGTGTAAAACGCAGCTTGTTTCGAGTTCGAGGCAAGAACCTTCGAACGTTCAAAACTGACTTTGTCGATACATTTATTTTGAACCATAGTCAAGTTGTCAGGATGATCAGACGATGAAATTAAGTCCTCGTGTAAGTTCAGCTTTCTCTGTTTTTTTACGGAGCATATTGGTAGCTAAATTCGTAAATTTTTAATTCTTATGATTAATAACATCAACGTGAAAAAGGCGGTTTATAACTTCTAGCATACCTCAAGAGATATGATATTACTTAAATGTGGAACCAAAGAATGTAAAATAAAGTTACCTTTCAGTTTCCATTTTCACCGGTATAATATTCATTGGCAATACAACTGATGATAGACAAATGGAGAAAAACCATCTTCGCCACAATTCAATCGATAGAGGGTTAATCGCCTATCAAGGCGAGAAGTGATTATGACTGCGAGTAATTATTTAAGGGTTAAAATGGAAAAAAGTATTAGTATTGCTTAAAAGTGATTTGACAACTTAGGTCATTTCGCACGTGGGTCCCCACTGGGAATCGAACCTGGGATAACTTTCATCGAATTCGAACGCGTTACCCGCTTGGCTACCCGAGAGCCCTAAAATGGAAAAAGTCAAATCATTTATACACTATTTCAAAATAGGGTTACTATGAAGACGAAAATCTACTAAAATCCCTCGATCCCGCCAGAGACTCGAACGATATTTAAATAAATGCAAATGCAATCAAAAACTTGACAAAATTATAACTGTAGATTTCCGTCACCCGTTCCCGAAAATAAAAATTATATTTCCTGCTACCGCATCTTGACGGATTGAATATTTCTCGTTCATGTTTTGTTAAGGAGAGAGAAATGGGTATCTTTAATTTAATTTGCTTTTAAATTTGTTTTAAGTTATCATAATATGAAAGCTATTGAGGTATGAGTGATACATAATGATGAAATTCATCTCGGACTCTCTTTATTGAATGGTATGAAGGGTGTTATTCATATGGTTATTGCGCTGCACTTGCGTGGAATTTTTTCACACATTGCATTCCTACTTAATGAAGAAATCAATAGCAAATTAACTCACGCCTGATCTTACCTAATAAACCTCATCCCTCTCTAACGTTTTTGATAGGTGGATTGTAGTGCAAACCGGCCTCCGTCAGTATCATTTAGAAATAACATAGAGTTTTCAGATCCTTACTCATTTATCCATTGACAAGCCACAGTAATACAAGAAGAGCATCATAAGTACTCCAAAAATTGAGAGAGCGCTAGCATTTAAATTAAAACAAAAAAGCCTTTTTGATTTCACAGGACATTCAAGTAACATCAACACTCTTCCCACGCTCCTTTCCTGAAAGCCTTGACCCTTTACCTCTTCAACACATTCCAGAACTCGCACACACTGAGAACTCATTCTCACGAAGCCCATCCTACAGGAAAAGAGAGCAACAAAAGGAAATCTCGGCATTTTTTTCCAGGCTCATTCCCTCTCTTTTGCCTACTCCGGTACCCCATCCCTCATTCCAGAGCATCATTATCTGTCTTTGGTGCAAACAGGACCCCGCCTCCCTTTTCATGAGGATCGCTGGAGGGTGGGCGGGAAAGAGAATACGTGAGGTTGGCGGAAGGTGGCTCTGCCTTCACTCGCGAATCCGGCCCGAATGGGGATAATGGTTTTCTTGCGAAAAGCGCAAGGTATTCAGAAAGGGAGAGAATTGTGATATTCTCCCCCAAGGGGGGGGGGGGGAGGATGAATAAGAGAGGCGGAACGAGAGCTGTTTCCGCAGAGCATGTGTTCAGTACGCTCGCCTTTTGTTGAGTGGTAACGTAAGAGGGCGCTGTTATTTTTCCCTGCGATTTTTTGAGAAAGAATTATCGCTTCCAAGGGAAGGCGATAACGCCATATGCCTGCGGGAGTGATGTTTGCTTTTCGATACCCAATGGAAATCTGTTAAGCTCGTCTATTTTTTAAGTTTACCCCAAGAGAATTGCTAGAAATGTAACCTTATCTCTCGATTTATCTTCCTCGAAAAGGGTTTGTCTTTCACGACATTAAGCCCCATTAGTTCAGTAGCTTTAAGTTCTAAATTCGTACTGATGGGTTTAGAGGATAAAATTGTTTCCTTGTGGTTTTCAGATTTTAATTTCCCAGAATTATTTCCGTTGTATCGCTTAATCTACCATCTAATCTTAAAAGAAACTCAAACTAACATATTACATCGGTAGTGAAGATATACAATATGTAAGCTACTGTTGATAATAAAATAATATATTCTTCAACTTCAACTAAAAGAACCTCAACATCCTAATAGTATTCAATATGAGTATCCCTCTTGCCTTGAAATAATTGAAAGCTATCAAAGAAAAACGGCAAGTTCAGCAATTAAAAGCCTTCATTACTTAATATTTACTTTCTACTTCCAATAGAAATGTCTCCATGGGATATATGTTGGGCAGGGGGCTAACAATCTGAAATATTGTAGCTTCGATCGTCGCCGGAGATCTTATATCGTAAGATTTCATAAGCCTTCCAATCTTGCTTATTGAAATCTCACTAAAATATTGAAATTAATAATCCTGGCATTGTAACCTTTGTATTTATAATTCGAAGAAATTTAGGTGTTTTCCAGGTGGTCGTAATGTATTGAAAACCGATTCTTCGATTTATTGCTAAGTGCTTGAAGAAGCTCGAGTTTAAGAATATTAACTAATAATGCACCAAGTAAAACGATTGTAATTGCTACGAGAACATAGGTCGTATTCTTTTCACATTTACCTTGCTGTCATTAAAAAGACTGGGAAATAAAGTAATTTACATAGGTATTCCGGGAAGTGACGAAAAGATCGAGTTGCAAAAAGATTGCATATTGCCAAAAGATCGCAGGTCCCAATCTCTGCTGTAATACCAAATTCAGGAAAATATTCATAAGCTAAATAAATATACAGGCTGTATGATTCCACTCAAAAGATATTTATTCAGCTGAGGATATATCGTTTATTAATTTAGGATACATTTATTTTATTCATTTCTATTTATTTATATCCCAATTCCCCCTCAAATATCCATTTACTGGACCATTCTAGTGGTGCGCTTCAAACAATAAAACACAAGGAACACATACGATCATTCCCTAACTCTAATTAATATCGTTCTAAAGAAAAGTATACAATGAATTAATATATGGCTATTCTCTTATCAAATCGACCTGTGAATCGCATACGTCATGCACTCCTGCACGGCTTTTGTTTTTAATTTGAATCGTATGACAAAAATGCAGGTGCGAAATACAATTTTGATTTACTAATATTTTGAAAGTTTCTTCTCTACTAACTCCATAATTAATCTGGATGAGAATACTTAACTTTTTATGTATGATCATGGTATTTTATCCACAGCAGAAGGAAATTGCTCATATAATACATTTCTAGTGTAAAATTGTTCAACGATATCTCGATGACGACGGTGATGATGACAGGTGATAGTGATAATTTTTGGCCCAGTGAGCAGAAACCGATTGCGTGAATAAGTTAGCTGCGCAAAATTCAGCCAAATCAGTTCCTTGATTATGGAAGCACAAGTTACGGAGTTGAAACCATGATGCGCGAAACGGCAAAACACGGATTTATTCCCGAAAGGTCTCCCCAACTCCTAATCTAGGTTAAAGAGCTATTAACGCAAACTGTGTGGTGAGAACAATATAAGTCCCTCCTAAACACGAAATAAATGGTTGTTTATTTGTACCACTTCGTGGAGGCTACCTCATGATAAAGTGCTCAAAGATGTGAAAGGTCCAAGCAATAGAACCTAACTCTTTCAAAAGAGAAAACAATTCGAAAAACTAAAGAGATGGCATAGGTTATTACCAGGGATTATATACAGAAGAGCATCATCTTCAACGCTGAAGATATGAAGCTTCCATAAAGAAGGTAGTGATACCAATTCGGCCTCTGTGGTGTAGTGGTTAGAGTGTCAGAGGCCCTAGCAACGCCAGGGTCCCGGGTTCGAATTCTGGTTAGGGTATGATTATCTTCGTGAGTTCAAAAATGTTAATAATTGTAAGAGTATTTTTTCGCGTAACCCCGGGTTTCCTTTAAAAACCAGAGTTTTGTGGAACAAACTCCGAAAGACGTTGTTTCCATCTCTATGAGAGTAGTATCAACCCTAAGGATGGGTTCATTTCCTCCACAATCAGATAAAATTACTAAGAGAAGGGATAAGACGTAAGATGAGGGGTAAGGTGGTTTATACTTGTTTGCAAACTGAGCTAATGATTAAAGCGGAAAAATTCCACAAATTCATCAAATTTTATCTCAATAAACAACTCTTCCTAAACTTTTCCTACTAAGGCACTCTTCACTACCTTTGTAATTTTAATTTTATTACCCATAGTAATTAGATGTCAAATTGATGACAAGTATATTACACGTATACAGCCCAAAGAATACCACTTTTAAGGAGAAATCTGAATGAATGCAATTATTCTCTAAAGCTTCAGTAGGTTTCACACCATTCCAACCACGATGAAGACTGAGAACAAAGTAAGGGAAAGATAAATTTCCTTTATCAAAACATGTTCTGTCATTGAAAAATGGTAGCACGATTGCTTCTGTATCAAGAGATAAAAATGAAATGGATCACTAGATGTTATTTCCGCTGATTTATTAAGCATCAACGCTATCGAAATGCATTGACTTTCTTGACTCTCGCTTTAGAATTTTGCATACGTTTGAGGTCAACACCGTAATCAAAAACTTATTCTATTCTAAATAGTAAATACGCGTGTGTCTTGGCAGCGCACATCAAAATCCGAACGCCATGAATAGTTATCATACCAGCAAGATAAGGAATACAAAGATTTTAAGTGGCTTCCTCCACTTAGATTATATTCACTGAATTGAGAAAAGAAATATAAATTACAATTTTTCCAAATATCAACCATGACAAATTCTCCATTGACAAGAAGCGCAATTAGTTTTTAAAAAGTTCACTGCAAACTATAGTAAAGGAGTATAAATATTCTTAAAAATCATTATTTCCCTTTGAAGTACCACAATCGAATCTGTTACCACGGCATCAATTAAGCAAGATTTTACTTTTCCTTACTGATGATATGTGCTGATTTTACGTAAACTTTATTTCAGTTCTCCTAAATTCCAAAATTAAAAACAATAAAAAATAATTACCATTAATATCACAAATCTTCACTTACGTTAGAAAACAATAAAAAAAAAATTTGATGATTCAATAATTTCAAAACTTCATTTCAAATAACCGCCCACCTTAGAACTCATTGAACCTGGAGATATAGTATGATTCGTCCGACTGGCTTCAAGACTGACTTTAAAAATATATTATCCACAGTTCGAAAGCCAATGGAGTTTTCGGGCCTTTAAGCAGTTATATGATCCGAAGTTTATTCCTTAAATAACTACTAGGAAGGAAAAAAAGCATGAATGGATTTCGCGTTTCATTGCTGTCGATATTGAAAAACATCATGAATTCAGTTAATGCGTGACTTTTTAGAAATGTAACGATTTTCAAATTCACAGTGAGTGAGAGCAATTGAGAACATCTTAAGCTTCAGTAAGATCCCACCTGATTCCTCCTATCATCCTAATTTCTTTAAGCCCTCACTCCTACATTACCACCCTTGCTGAAATTTCCTCATTCCTTTAAAAACGCCCAGGTTCGCCCTAGGGCTTAAAATATTTAGGAGAGGTTCTCTGGTGGTGCAGTATCCTTCGTTGCAACTTTGCCTCTGCGCATGCACACTGCTGCAAACGAAAACGTAACATCTCTTTCAAATATTTTTCATAAATCTTCACCTTCAAAACTTTAGGTTTCTGTGAGTCACACGTGCTCTGCACTTGGCACTGAAACTGAACTTTCTATATCTCGCTGCCTCTTTTTTTCCCTTTCGAAACTTTTTCCGCAAAAGGCCTTGCTTTTAATTAATCCTAATGAGGGCTCCTTGCGCTGTTGAAACGATCGAAATCCTGTCAAGAAATGACGTACTTCACAAGCTGTCCAATAACATAACGACCCCTTAAAACGATTACTCTTTCTGCTCCTTTTTACAACCTGAGTTCAATTACCTTGGCGAAAATGGGTATACAATACGTGAATTAGTATCCCCAAATTTCTTTAAAACGGTCATAATTTAAGTAAATCCGTAAAGATAAGCAGTAAAAACTGTTAATGATTTATAACACGGAAAGAAAGATCTTGAATCGGGTTGTTGAATATTTCTACGAAAAGGCTGCTAAGGGAATAGCAAATGTTGATATGAAAGTGGAAATGGATAATAGCCAGAAGTAGTTGTTACGCATGAATTAGTTTGGCATATGATGATAACAGCATAAATTCTATAATCAAAGATTCATATAGTACAACTTAAACCATAGATGTCAAGGAACTGCCATCCAAATACAGGCTCACTGAGAAAACCATATTACATATTTATTGAGAACTGCAACCCAGCTACCATGGGTTAGTGTCCAGGTATTCCTAAATTTCTTAATATCCCGAAAGCTATTGTTTGTAATTATTCCGATAAAATCTGTACTTCCGAAATTAGTCAATAAATATGCAAAGCTTTTCTTTCTCTCTTTCATTAATTTTCCTTAAGGACATTATTTGTATTTTTTATGATATTAGCCCAAAAACCTGAATATCCTATTTTAGATAGGGCTTAAAAATTATATCAACCTAAAACAGTAAAACCCGGTTAAGACGTTTTCAGGAGGACCAAGCGAAAATCGCGTCTTAAGCGAGATAACGTTATAACCGGATTGTATATTGCTCGTCGCCTTACATCATATTTTTGAAGAATTGTCTGCTTGTCGCAGAAAGGGAACGCCTTAGTTATTAAATAGTAACATTTTCCCTTTCATCACGGAAAAAAGGAAAAGAATGGTACTTTTTCATTATATTTATAATTCATTTATTTGTTCCCCGATGGATTTCCGCAACACCTCGCCTGATAATGTAAATTTTATTATTTGATCGGTTTACATACGAGCAAAATTTACGTACTTGATGCAACAAATGAGGAACGATAACGCATTTATTGCTGATTGATTCTACAGATAGATTGCTCTGTTTCGCCATATCTTCTTTTTCCTCTCAGGAAATAAGTCATCGGAAACATGAAAGTAAAATAGAACTCCCTTAGAGCAAAGCAGAAGAGAAGAGATAACGGCGATACAGATTACTTAAATACATTTTGGTCTACCAAATAAGGCGGACATTCGGTTAAAGCGGGTTGTAGCGCACCTGGGGACGGGCAAAATTCGCGTCTTAAACGGGAAGCAGTGCGTCTCAAGGTGTATTTTTACCATGTGAGATTCGTGTGGTAGGGACCGGGAGAAAATGGTGTCTTAAGCGGGATAACATTTTAAGCGGGAGCGTCTTAAACGGGTTTTACTGTATATAGAGTCAAAGATTCGTATTTAAGATTGTGATTGAACTTTTAGCTGACACAAGATGTTCAAAAATCATAACATACATGGAATTGTAAGTGAATATGATTAACCTCGTAACAATCACCATAAAAAATGTTAAATTAGAGCGAAAATTTGTGTGATTGAGATAGTCATTTAGTGGTTCTTGGATTAATGAAAATTTTGTGATGGCTGTATTTGCAACACATCATTTTCGACTACAAAAGTTTTGCATATGGTTATTCTAAATTTAATGAAAATTCAACGTTCAGGTCATAGTTTAAAAAAAAACTGAATTTTGAGAGGAAAATCATACTCAGAAAAGAACAATAAATTCTTTTAGATTGTATTTGGAAAGGAGAATAGATGCACCGAAAGGAAAAAACGTGCCGAATTAACTATTTTTAGCGAGATCGATACGATGGTTTTCCGTGTCTTAACATTCCAACCATTAATCGACAAGGAACAGCGACATGCTGACTGATGACTTGATTTATGGAATTAACACCTATTACGAAAACTTTCAACCACCAACCCCTCAATTATCCTCTTTCCCAAGCTGGGAATTTGAATAAAAAGATGATAACGTGGTTTTGCAAATTTTAAAGAGATTATGACCCACAACAGATAGCAGGAGTATACGAGAGATTTTTCACCAAATAAATTGATGAATAATCTTCCCATCCAAAACGTACCAGCAGTTACAAGAACAATCTAAAATCCTTTTATCTCTGGTTTATACTAAAATACGAGATCAAATTTACTCAGTCGACGTAAGTCAGAAATGAATATACTGCTTGGGAGATTAACCTGCGTTCAGGAACTGAAATCCGAGTTAATCCTCGGACACATTCTCCAGTGTCTAGTCAGGATTTCAGAGATTTCCACGTCCTTAATGGAAGACCAAACGTAGCTTATACCGCTATCTGAAACTCTATAGGGAAACTGTGAAAGAAGCATTAACTGACAAAGAGAATATTCAGCTCATCAGCTAAAGATGCATCCGCTAGAATATATACAGGAGGAAATACTTCTGTAATTATCAAACGCAAGCGTCAATGTAAAGTGAAATTATACAGAACCCGACATTGTCTTGATGAGTTGCGCATGCGCACTTACGAATAATCGAGTATGCACTGACCCAAAATAGACCAATCGTTAATTCTACCTTATTTAGATTACGTGATAGAATAAGATTAAATGGGAAGTGTATTGGTAAGAGAGATACATGAAAGGAGAATAAATTAAACGGAATTCCAATCCTCAAACTATTAAACTCATTTGCGACGCAACCTTTATCAACAATTGGGGCACATTTTCAAACGCGCTATCTAATTGGCCAATTAACAAATAGGTGAAGTAATAATAAAGCCTCTGGCATACTTTGATACAGAGTTCTTCGTGGATAGCTATATTTTCAGTCCCCTAAGTATAACTGCACTTATTAACGGAAAACTATTTTGAAGATGATTTGGTTCTAAAATATTCTAATTCTAACCGAAATCAATAACCAAATATACCCTTACATTCTGATATTCCACAGGTATTTCTGTATCCTTTAATCTATTATATTTTCCTAAAATATTTCCACCGTACAAATGTATATCAGTCACGTTCTGGGTATTTAAAAGAGTATAGACCTAAATTGTGAGATTTGCCCTCATTTTCAGCAGTTCGCTCATTTCACATCCGTTATATTGTCAAATTCAAATTATCCATTTTCTAGATATATATCCGCCTCTGATACAACTTTGTCGTACAAATTCATTTCTTGAGGAGCACAACAACCTGACTGTAACTAACATTATTAAGCAACAAATATAATTATTCAGGTTTGACATTGTCAAAACATATTTTGAACGAATCCTGACCAAACTGACCAATAAAATTAATCTTCCAAATCGAAAATAAATCATTAAGGCCCGGTTTTATAACGTATACTTAAAACGGACTTGACTGATGTGCACTTTAGGGCCCAGTATTCTGTTGTTTTTCAGTCAACGTCATCAGAAGTTCATCATCATAAGTTTTCAACCTTCCGGAAGGTTATTGTGCCCTAATATTCTCCTTTAATCGCTATTTCCTTCACTTCCGGTCACCCACTCCACTCTTTAGGTCATCTAACAACTTTTGTCTCTGTCTTCCCCTCTCCTTTTTCCTTTGCATTCTTCCCTCAATAACATTCTTCAGCAATCCCTCTCCCCTCAATATTTGGCCCACCCGTTTCCTCTGTCGACGTTTAATTACTTCGATTAAAACCCTGTCATTCCTGACCTTCTCTAGTACCTCTGCGTTTGTTTTCCTAGCAACTCAACCTACCCTTTCCATTCTACGCCATACCCATAACTCTAATCTTTTGATGTCCTCCTTTCGTAAGGTCCACGTTTCACACCCATATAGTAAAACATCAACTCCACATCTACCAATATTTTTATGATTCCTTTATCGAAAGTCATCAGTTCCCTTCGTTTTACGAAAGTTTTATTTTCCAATGCTATCCTTTTTATAACGTCATCTGTTTTTCAATGGTTAAGTTTATTGTTAACCTCCATGCTATTCTATCATATGCATGGGAGATAAACTATAATCTTCACCTTCACTCTTGCAGTACAGTGTAATACCCCTATAGTAAACATTAGTGAAAAACCATAATAATTTTACGTTATAATAGCGGACCTAAGTAAAGGCGTATAATACCGATTTATGCCGGAGAATTATCTACTTTAACCTTAAAATTACGTAAAACAGAAAAAAATCAAAACTTGACCGAGAAAATAGAAAATGGATGTTCCTGGAGCGAATAATCCTCCCCTAAATCTCTCATCCCTTTACAGCACGAGCCGTGCCTAATTTTCAATTCAAATGCTGACCACGAGGACCTCATTCTTCAACATGCCTCGAAAAAACCAACCGTGAGAAGGTAAGGATGAACGGGGAATCGATTTATTGGACCTTCGGAAGAAAGAGACTCAAAAATTCCCCATCATCAGCGCAATTTCAGGACAATGGCGTGAAAGAGATCGGCCCAATGCCCCTCATAATGGATACGGCACGCAATCCAGTGAAGGGGCGTTTTCTGGATCACATGCACGTCGATCCAGAGTTCAAAGCGCGAGCAATTTTGCTAACGATTCCACGTATGTGGTGAGACCTATTTCACGATATCATTGCGGAATGCATCCGGGAGAACGGAATCGGACCCACGTTGCTGAGAAAACCCGACACAAAGCAGTGAATGATAAATGGAAACCCAAGCAATATCACCGACAGCTCGTTTCAGTAATATAGAATTTTTTTATAAATTTGAAAGGACGTCTTTAGTTCTCTCTAATCAAAATTTATGTATTCCTTTATTCCTGTATTAGTTTGAAGCGGCAGTGGCCAACATATTAAGGTATTGCATGCTCCCATTATTTAATTTTTTATTTCAGAGTTGCCATAGAAGCAACAAACCACATTGATAATCTACAATGATAAATTATAATAAAAACTATGATAATAAACGATTAGAATCAACAATAATAATTACTATAATAATAAACAGTAACGATAAACATTTTCGTAAACAATAGGTTTTGGTAATTAAAAACTATAATAATACATCATAATAACAACCGTGATAAGGAGCTGTAAAATAAACCCAAGAGTATATATTTTCATAAATATTCCATATGTATCTACTCTCTGGAATCCAGCGTTAGGTTATGCTAACCGAGTAATTATGCGCATTTGCGTCCAAATATGCAAATATTGGAGAAATTTATCTTTTAAGTTTTCGGTAGGTTCAATGCACTACTTATAATAACGAAAATCACCACTACTGGCGGATGTTGGTAATCCCTTGATCCTAAACAGTATACGAGGTTTAAATAAGAATCGAAAAAGGCTGAACATATTTTGGACGTGGCCGTGGCCGTGGTTGATGATCATCAACTCTTAGATTTTCCGGATTCAGAAGCCAAATTAATTGGACGAGGATATCTAGACTTCAAACTCTAATCATTTGAAATTTTATTTATCTATTTAACCTGGTTATTCTTGTTAGTATTTGATCAAGTTAAATGAAGCAAATTTTTTGGCTGTATATCAGAAAAATATTTTTTGTTCATATTCAAATCATCACATATATCAAAAGCAAATTTCTGTCCGTCAGTCCGTCCCCATATTAATCTCAGAAACGGCTTGCCTTCGAGATCTGAAACAAACTGCATTGTTTCTACGATGATGAAACCCCCACGAAAACAACTCTCGTCTCTGTAAAGGCCCGGGTTCGAACCCAGGAGATCATAATACGTTTCCATAAGAAATTGCGTAAAATGTTTGCGAAATAAACAACCCATCCCTTTGACGACTAAGGCCATTGTTGAATGTTGATTTCATGAACTGTCCCATTGAAGTGCACGGGGATAATCAGTTCTCATAATTTTTATAAGATATTTACGTAAAGTAGGCTTTCGTGACTTGAAAACAGTGGAATAAATATTACAAATAATGCTAAGAAATATATATAGTTATTATGATCTTACGACAGAATTTTTTAGGTGCTTTGGAGGACAGATATATACGATATTAGATGTATTTTTAAACTAAATTCTGTTCCATCATACCGCTGAGAAAATCGTTGTTCGTAAACACTAAATTAGTTTGTTCGAAATTTTGTTTTGAAATTTTAGGGGATTTCTCTGAAAAGATTAATAACTGGGAAAGGAAAATTAATTATTCAATTCGATTTAAACTATTCACTCTATCCTGATGTAATATATTACCTAGATTTTCACTATGTTATTTAATAAAAAAACATTTTTCTTTTATTTCGCTTTCGAAGGACTCAACGCAAATAAGTTTCAAAAATCATCCTGAACAGTATTTCAAATTATCTGAAGTAATGAACCAAATATATATGGACGCTATCATTACCAGCTTGATCCTTTTAAAATTCATATTACCGTCTTGTTAAAGAAACCAGATCATGTGCTCTGGGCATATAAATTTTCCTCGTGTAAGAAAGTTAAGAAATAAAATATTCTTAGAAACATAAAAGGCGAGGTTTTTCTCGTAACCGTGGAATTGAATGAATAATGCAACGAGACTTCAACCTGAAAATGCTATCTATTCTTAGAAGTATTTTTCTTTCTTGGATAAGCTTCCATAAACTCTCCACTGAACTTGAAAAATGCTTTTTTATAGACTTAAAGTTTCACTTCCTGTTGACGTTAAACAAGATATCACGCTGTATACGTCGGTAACTAGAATTGAAATAGAAGTATTTTTTTATCACGGAATTATTTTTGTCCACTGAGACTTGAAGGAATATAGCCAAGTTACACGAAACATGGTATTGTAGATAGCTGCTTCCTAATGGAGAAAAACTCAATTATACTCCGTCTACCCTCGCCTCTCAATTATAACAGATGAGAAACGCTATACCGTATGAAATACATAGGGAAGTGAAGTTTCTCATTGATAGAGGAACTTTTATGTATTAAGAGGTTATAAATAGACATTGTGACTAAAATTTTAACAAGGAATGATACCGATAAAAGATAACTATTAACACTTACTACCGTGATCTGAAGGAAGGCCTGGCTTAGGATGAAATTAATTACGCATCAGCTTACCTGAAAAAAAATATACGAAATTAGTAGACATTGGATCAGGTCTATCTTTGCTGTAATTATCAACCCAAATAAACCTGAGTAACAATTTCACAAACCACATATCTTATGTTATAAAGTAGAGTGTGAGTTTATATGTTTGTTCGCCTAAAACTCGAGAACCAGAGCTCGCACGAAATTAAAACTTTTGAAGTTTATAGATGACTTCCCAGATTAGAAAATAGGATATGTTTTATTCGCCCAACTGTCCCCGGTTGACTCCAGACGTTCAAAAACTGTTCCCATAAAAAATGCACGGAAAGCTCACTTTTATCGCTTGCAGGATTAATTTCATTTGCAAAATTAAATCAGAAAGAATAGACGTGCGAAATCGAGACAAGCACCAAAAGAAGGGAAACTGATTGAATTTTTTTTTCTTTGACCGTGGAACACTTATTTCTATTCGAAATTGCGAGAATTTTGATAAAATACACGAAAATTTTGTGATATTTTGTGGTTGTGAACAAACCGTCCCCCTGACGACTGATTCCATTATTGAAGCCGAGCTCATGCGTTTTAGTTCACTTTCATCGATTGAAGGGTTTGTTTCTTTTGCAAAATTAAATAAAAAAGAATAGCCGGATGAATTTAAAAAGAACACCATGAGGAGGGAAATTGAATAAAGATTCTTATTGTGGTCATCGAATATTGTTTTATGTTCAAAATTGGGTGAATTTTGATAAAATAAACGAAAATGTTCTAAAATGTTGAGTTTGTAAACAAACCATCCCTTGACGACTAATTCCATCGTTGAATCCGAGCTCATGCATTTTAATGCTTTCCCCGTTGAGAACCAACGGGCATTTCAGCTAATAAATATATAAAACGACTACGGCTTTACAACAACGCCGCAACATCATGGGAGAGACAAAACAAACGGAAAATGTATAAGAGAAAGGCAACCAATGAAATCAAGTAATGAAAGAGGAAGGAAGAGAAATACAGCCGATAGGTAAAAATATTGCAAGCCATTATCCCTTAACCTACCCCTATTACTCCACACCTCACCCTCTCCTCGTACCTTCTCCTCCCTTTATTTCCCCAGTCCTCTCTTCTGAACTTTCACTTTTACATTTTTTTTTACTTATCGGATGTAATTCCTTTCCCTCCATCTTTCTTTACTTGATTTCATCGATTCTCTTTCTTGTATATATTTCGTTTCCTTCTTCATTTGAGTGTCACCTGACGATGCACCGTTTTTGCGAAACCGTAATAGTTTTACGTATCATTTATGGTTTATTAAATTATTTCACCTCCCATAGAGCATGACATAAATCGATTTTGTTCATAAACTGATTCAAGTCGTGATAGCCACATTTTTTTCCTATTTTTCATATAATATTTGAATTTCATTGACAAATGCATTGTATGTATGTACAACAAATACTTTTAAGTAAGCATAAAATTATTATCCATCAAATCCTTTTCTCGTCACTATTACTTCCATAAGTAAAGTAAAATGTTAACAACTAATGCAGTAGGGTCAGGTGATCATAGTTCTATGAGTTTTACGTAGGTTTATTGGTCCTAACATTACAAACAACACTTTCTTTTATTTTTTCATAACTAATGTCACAATGTACATCATCCAACGACTCTAAGCTCTTTTCTTACACTTTTTCTTATACTAGCATCCTAATCTTACATATTTGTGTGCGTATAAGTTCTCTTTGTGTTCAATATAAACGGAATTATTTCAAGTCGTGGCCACGAAAATAGGTAAGAACTTTCTTAACTTTTACAGTAACTTTACCAAAGTAACCCGAGAAATGTATTTTCTCCTTCAGGATAGTGAACTCAGAAGTAAGCCGCAAGCTGTCTTCGTTGACGAAACTCTTTAATCAGCTGCCGTCAACATACTGTGGACAATATTTTATTCTAGTAACACTGGGAGAATTTTAAATATATTCTTCTGAAAGGTCCAAAAAGTTTGATACGTAGTAAAAAATGAGGGTAGCAACTTATGTTTTCGTATTATTATCGTATTTTCAGCGTAATTATTTGCAAAAAAATCTAGCAAAGAATTGGAGATATACTAAAAAGGCTTTGTTCTGCCTTTATAGCTATATCCCTAATACTCCCAATATCCCTAATATGAAAACATAACTATGCTACTTAAATTAAAGTAACTTAATACTAGATGACACGTGATCAATTCATCAGTCTCTATCTAGATTCAAATAAACAGTGTTTTTCTGCAGTATGCGACAAGAGAGATACCATTTAGTGGGTTGTGTACCTATTCGCAAATAAAAGGGATGTTGGAGGACATTTAGGTTAACAAATTCATGTGAAAGGATATTTATCTATGTCGTGGTATTCAAGGTAAAGCGTCAAGATCAAATTGGAAGGATATGTGAATTGATTGACGGAACCATTGCGGTCTAGAACTGCAATTGATAGCGGAGTGGGAATCGATTGGCTGGCCAGATGTCATCCACTATAAATGCCCTATGGGTAGGCTTTGGTCCTGTGTGGTTGCGCTTTACACTCAACATTACTCATGAACGAGTCGGGATGTCAGCACACATCAAGCGGCATATGTTAGCAAAAATAGATTGTTCCATGCTGTACATATCAGTATAAATAAATTGATGATTTTAATTATTTTAAAAGATATAGGGGCTCCTTTCGAAGAAAATACATCCTTTTCCCCAGTTTTCCCAACCATATTCCGATAGTTTTTAACAGAACAGAGATTTCCTGTCTGATACATACATGATCAATCTAATCATGATGTAACCACAATATTCAGATGCAATTGATGGTATCAAGAAATGGTGAATATTCTACGATTCATCCATATGCTCTCAGAGGCAGGTTGGGAATCCTCGAAATGGCGGAGATTAGAAGCAAGGGGGGGATTGCTTGATAGATTCAGAGAAAGTACGTTTGCGGAAGACGTAATCGGTATTATGCGACCCCCCTGCTACTTCGGCAGATCCGAGAATGAGTGTAAAATAAGAGAAATAAAATGCGAGGACAAGTTGCTTCAAAATTTTATTTTACACGAACGTTACGCTACAACAGAAAGCTAAAGAAGTAACTCAAGCGCTTGGTGTTTACAACACCTGCCACAAGCCAAAAGGCGGCTTGCAGGGTATTTATATAGATGTAGATACCTTTAGAATCCAATTTCTTACTTGTAAAAATACTATACAACGTGAGCCCACGAGCAATAACATACCTAAGCTACGAGAAGCCACAGTTCAAAGGAAAGAAACGAGGCCCTGCCAACAACGCGACTGTTGCTACAACAAAATAAATTCTAACGAGATCCTCAAAGGAATGAAACGCCGATTATGTGGGCGGGAGAAAACACGGAGGAACGAGGGAAATAGAAAGATACACACATTTGAGTCACGCCAACTCGCCGCCCCAAAACGACGCGGAGCGAGAACTGCATTATGAGATTGCGTGATTTGGTACAGACGAATCGATGGAAAATACGAAAGGGAGAAGAGAACGGTGTTTGAAGAATTCGCCGCCTCGAAGAATACCATTGTGTAAACGGGTAATTTATCTGAACAAGGCAATTCCAGGAGCTGAGGTGAAAGAAGTGGGTCCTCAAAAAACCCTAACAATTCCTGCCTCGTTTCGGAGTCTCCTGCGGCTTGCCTTATAGAGCGGTAGGCTTAGAAATCCCGCTCATTTTTTTATTCCTTACGTATACCCTGTTCTTCGTAAGGGAATGAGATTAAGTCACAATGTTCTTCCAATTGCAGTCTGAGTGTTGGAAAAATTGGGACTGGTTGACTCAAATATCTTCAAAGGAAACCTGTAGATCATGGGAATGAAATAAAATTGTGTTTCGTATCTACGATGAAGCAGTGTTTTCCAATCTCATGTCTTCCGTGGCATATTTACGTATTTACTCAAACTTTGGATAAGGTTCAGTCTGAATTCGAAGATGGAAAAAGGTCAAGGTTGCAATAAACCAATTTGGTATTTTAATAACAGAATTCCCTTAAATGATAAAATATCTCGAAGTATATAAGCAACTATAAAGAAAAACGCTTAAATTTAGAGGCAGAAACGAGAGAGAAAAATTCTTCCGTAGCCGGGAATCGAACCCGGGTCCCCCACTTACCGATTCATAGCCCAAGAAATTGAAGGAGAGATCGTTCTATCATGGTGGCTTAGAGTTCAGAGCACCTTCCCGGAAAGTGAGGGACTAAGATTCCCGAAAGAATTTTTCTCTTTCATTCCTGCCTAAGTATATCCTACATTAAACCGAGCAGTTATTTCAGGATATAGCGATCGATTTTGAAAACCGAAAAGAATTGTGGAAGCCACCAATAAAACAATTTGAAAACTTTGAGAATCCTGGTCGTGATTTATCGAATAGATGACTTGGTATTAAGTTATTGTTAAAAACAGATGTTCTACGCATACATAAGTCATACTTCAATTGATATTAATTAAATATCAGTTAAGAAATATCTGCCATATAACGGACAGTTATTGTTACAACAATTTTACCAAGATAATATGTGTTATAATAAGTATGATGGGAAGCATAAGCTTAACCTATGAGTACGTCTATGACCGCACCATATAAGCTGATATGAAAAGACAGCAGTAATTAAATGCATTGACATTAGAAATGGCTGAAACGCAACTGAAACAGGTACTGTTTAGAGTGGTAGTGTTGTTAAATGTACTTCAGCAACTACGGTCATCTTACACGTGAGCTCCCACCGGGAATCGAACCCCGAACCGCTTCCGCCGAAGTCGAATTTGTTACCCGCATGGCTATCCGGAGGTCGATACTTCCTGCAAATAACGCGGCACACCAAAAGCAGACTTACGATACAACACCTGGCCGAGGCAGACCATTTGGAAAGGACCAATATAAAGGATACTCAACTTTACCAACAGGGCAATTCCTGTATCTCCTCGGGATAGCGCAATGAATCCGAACTAGCAAACTCGTTCAACACCAACTAGCCAAACTTTTAATGGTATCACTGGAGAAAGGATACGTACACACAAGGGATCTCTTCGGCGTAGTGCAATGTATCTGACATAGGAGACTTAGTTAACAGCAATAAAGCAACTTGTCCATGATCCAACAGTATAAACCACTGGGATTACACTCTTGATTACACTCCACGAAATTTCTCAACCACCACGCTAACTCTTCCTGAATTAAATCTCTAAAAATAGTGAAACAATGAATTGATACGGATGATCTTAGAAAAGCACAGGAAGGGAAAAAAATTGTTTTCAGGTTTCGGAGATTAGGACCCTAATATATATTGTGACAATTTGGAAGACAGTCAAGAATATGTTTCAGTAGAATTCAAAATAACTAAGAGTGGAAGCAAATAAAGTTGAAAGGTTAGTCGGGAGTTATTTGTATAGGGCATGGGATAAAAAGAAAGAGGAAAATGCTTAGTGATATAAGGAAAGAGGAAAATGCTTAGTAATACAAAGAAAGAAGTGTCGAGTGACGACAGAAAAATCGAAGAAGAAAGGACTAAGAAAGTATTTTGAAATCAATAGTATGGTAATATAGACACGATAATATAGTAAATATCGTTTCAAGGATTCATTTTTCTCCGTGAACGATACACAAAAGCAATTAGAGAAGCAGAGTCACGATGCTTGCACCCCTTGCCACACGCCGAAAGGCTGCTTGGATACATATGTAGATGTAGATGAGACGATTCTCGCATAAATATAAAACTTGGTATGGAATTAAAACATGCTAAAGAATTCAACATGAATCCGAGCCGATTCATCCAGATTCATTGCCGAGCCAAATTCATCATCATCATGGGCATAAAGCCCATGATGATTATGAATTTGGCTCGGCAATGAATCATTACGCTACAACAGCAAGAAACCATTTTTTATAAAAATAAGAATTATAAAAATTACAACTGAAATATTGTCTGTCGTCATGACTATATTTATGACTAAATTTTCAACAAAAATGTATCTTGGAAACTCCCATCTCGTTTTGTATTTTTTTTCGGGAAGACTTAATTTAATACCTCACAGTGTGTTTTACAATAAAATTTTAAGGGTCTAGTTTCTCTGTTTCGCAATCGGACCCATAAAAGATGGTCCTTCCTCTGAAACTGGGTTAAGAACGTTCAAACTCAAGCTGCTGAATTTATGAGGCATGAGAATTCACGCAAAGGAGACGGCACGCCTTCGAATTTATACATTCACGAATACCTTCGCAGGCGCCTTTAAAATTCCTTTGTTTAAATACTTGCTATGTATCTTTCTACAAAGGAATATAATGATTTTAATTTAGCCTTAAACAATCGGTTAGTACGCCTTGAATTTCTACGCAATCCTATCGTTTCTATAATTTGTGTTAGAACTGTGAGTGACCCCAAGAACCGTCTATACCATTATACATCGTAGTATATGAATGTCTTATTCTTTTAGTAGTCACTCGTTGAAATTATGGTCTCACGATTCAAGTATTATTAGCGCTACAAAGGCTACTGAAAGGAATTCTACAACAATTAACAGATAAAACTATATATGAATAAGTAATGAAATAACATGGTTGTTTCCTTTTAATACCTACAAGTATACGATTCAGTTAAAATGAATGTTACCTTCCATAAGAACGTACTAAAGAAATATACGTAAAAAGCAAAGCTATATTAAGCAAAGAATTCGAAGTTTATTTTTTTTAATAAATAAAGAAGTTCTATCAATAAATATATTTAATATTACATAACCAATATACAATAGTTTCCAAAGGAAAGATCTTCATCTTATAACTAGAGATTAACTCGACATGGTTGCAAGAGGAAAGAGAGGTCCAAAGCTTATATTTTGCAACAAAGAAATCTATGAGAAAGAATGTTTACCTATAATATTTCCTGATTTTTTGAAGTTTTCAAATTACAATATTTGTAACCTGATTATTTTGACCTATTATTTGCTGTCATTTACATAAAGTCACAAAAAAGGAAATCTTTGGACATTTGTTATTGGACATTGTGAAGAAAATGTATGTAATCATGATTATGTAAGGGATCCCGATTAGCCAAGTGGGAAATGCGTTCAACTTCAGTGAAAGCAATGCCGGGTTCGATTTCCGGTGGGGGGCCTACGTGAAAAATGAAGTCAGCTGTCGAAGCACTTTTAATAATACCACTACTACTACTATGATTTTATAAAACGAATGCTTAGGAAAGCTTTTCATAATATTCCAATTTAAAGTTTGATGATACAACCTTAAAGTAATCTTCAATTTTATGTCTCAAGCTACAACTGAGTCCTATAAAAGTAATGGCTGTAATTATTTTCGCAAAAAGAGATCAACGGCACCCGTATTTCTAAACCCTCCATTAAACATTAACGAAACCTTCGCGGCCCATAGAGCAAGAATTATTTCACCGCGTAACTGCACTCGAAAAACGTATCTAAGCCCTCTAACCGATAACTCTTGCAGCGTTCTCGCCGGCTCCTGAAATTCCGCAGATAAGATTGCGCTTTTGAAAATCCACGTCTACACCGAGATTGGGCTCGAAAAGATGAAACCACGGGAGCATCATTAAATTTCAACTCTGGTTTTTCTAATGGCGCACAGGTGACGTGATGCGAATGGCGTATCGCTAGAAACATAGCGGACGTTAAGGGGCAAACGGATTCCGAAGGGACGAAGTAGAGCAAGCAGTAAATCGCTGCGGGGCAGGAAAAAGCAGACTAGACCGGACTCGTGAAAGAGGCGGGGCTCTCGGAAAAGGTTACTCGGCACTATCAGACCTGATGCTATCTTGGAATCCTTTCCTCACTTGATGAGTTACCTACACGATCCTCTTCAACATCGAAGACGTCAACGCAAAATGATTGAAGTATAATTTACAGTCGATAGCACAAAGACTCTCTCTCCGTATCCTATATTCGCCTTTAAATGGAAGTATCTGTGAGTACCTACTTTTGAGGGATAAAAGAAGAAAAAATGAGCAGAGACATTCTAATTTTGTTTCGTTTGCATTTTATGACATCAATTTTTCTTATCTTCTTTAAGATTGCCAGTCCGTCAACTACGCAAAAATGGAAAAATAATAGAATTATCGCAAAGGATATATAATGGATATTAGACACACAAGGGGGAAAATTGGTTAAGTCCCTGTGATACTCCAGTGTAATACCTTTCATTTCTCATTAAAATTTTTCAAAATGTCAATTTATTCGCGTATTTCACTTTTAATGTGAGTTTTACCCTGAGAATTATCTGAGTAATTAGACCTTAATGAGAAATTAGATATTTTTTATCATGAGAGTTGAGATTCGGCTGCCGAATCACAGGCAATTTTATTCCTAGGATTCCTTGACAGAGGATAAATCCTTTTAAAGCCTGAATAAAAACTTCAATGAAAAGAGATTTAAGCAAGAGTTTCTATCAGTAATTTACAAATAAGAGAGAAAAATAACTGCAATCGTAAAAAGAAGAAAATATCTCCAATACACGCGAGAAGAGGTATTTGTTTCTTTGAAAATTGCTCCAAAGTCTGTAGATGAATCAGCGATTGGAGCATTGCTCATTCTGTGATAAATCTTTGGAAACGAATTTATTTCCGAAAACTCCCCTTTTTTATAGAAAGTATCTTTTCTTTGTCTGCGGAAGAGAGTCAATCATAAAAGAGGTGGAGAGGAAATTGAAATAAATGGAAATATGGTGAAGAGAGTGATGATGAAAGTGAAATGGGAGGGCTGAAGAAGCAGAAATTAAACCATTAACTGTGTACTTGAAGAGAGAAAGCACAGATATAGAGGGAGGAAATTAATCAATTGCAACTGTAGACACGATAGTCTGCTAAAGATGGTATTGTATTAGAAAGAAACGCAGAGAAAAATTCTAAAGAGGAAGATTTAGGCCCGGTATTATCATTTATACTTAAAATGGACTTCAACTATATTTCCCTTTAGGACCTAGTATTTCATTTATTTTCTTGGAATTAAAGTGAAGATTAGAATTAAAGTAAAGTGCTTCTCCATGCTAATTCATCACATACATAAGACATTTACTATAATCTTCACTTTAACTCTGACAAAACATTATAATAAAAGTTCTTAAAGTTAACTTTAGTTAAAGTCCATTTTAAGTATACATTATAATACCAGGCCTTAAAGTTGAGTTGCAGGATGGAGGTGATAGTAAGTGTTGAAGTTACCAATTATGAGAGAATGAAAGAATTAGCATGGAACGGGATCCCTAGGAGAGCTTAGACCTATCAATCCTCAGAAGGATAGCCAATGATGATAAAGGAAGCTGAATTTTAATCGAGCATTTAATTGGATTTTTTCTCGACCATCTGATTAAACGGAGTACATTTAAGAGCGGAAGAAATTGAAGTAAATATGATCATCAAATGCATTAGCAATAGTGCAATAGCATACAATGTCAAAAATGTCTTTGAATAAAAGTAGTTACCATAATCCTTTACCTTAATTAATTCGATTCAAGTGAACGTGAAATCAAATAAGCTGATGAGAAAAAAATGAGCTAATGAGAGGATTCAGAGATATAGACGACGAGAATATCAATAGAGAATAATCTAGATAGAGAACAAGTGTTTTGGATATCATACACTGGAAAGATCACAGCATTAAACGAAACTGCAGAAAAGGAGAAATGATTTTTAGGTGTTTATTTAACTATTCCTTAACGTCTCAAAAAGAGGTCGATTATTAAAGTTTTTAGCGAGTTTACTTGGTATCAGAATACAAAGAGAAATACAGAACTTTTAGGCGGTCAAAAATTGACGTTTTTCAGATATATTTGGTGTAATACATAATAATACAGAATACTAAAAAGTAATACCTTGGTATTCTATGTGTTGTTTTTTTCTTAGCGCTAAATCTGTAGGAGGCCTACCTAATATAAGAAATACTACACATACTAATGTATGACTCAGATGAGCGCCAATAGATTGCAAGCGAGCTTCCGTTTATGTTCTCCACTAACTGACATATGGTGCAGGTGAATGTATTCTACAAAATACTCGTCATTTTTCAGAAATTAAATAAACAAATTTTAAATAACTAACTCTAACAACTGCTAAGAAGATTTTAAATTATTTTTTGAGAGCTGTAAAGCTTTAGATTATCTTTTAATACCATATATTTGTAATTATTTAGCCTGTTTAAGAAAGCTTTTCTACCTTTTAGTATTCTAAGATAAAGGAATAATAGTTTTCGGGGATACTGAATGAAACAGGAGTAATACTAGCATTTAAGCTCCTATTAAAAGAAGATTTCTACCTGACAGGCATAGAAAAAGAAAACCTTCGCATCACGTTAAATCCTCCCACGATTCGATTCCATCACAAATTCATAAAAATCAACTCTTTTCCTCTTTGGTGACCAACAAAGCATGCGCTTCCGTCAAATTGATAGATAAATTCGAAAAAAGGGCCAAAAAAAAAAAGGTCAAAGAGCGACTTCTCCGATTTACGCTTGAGAGAGACGTTTATTCTCGCGCGCTAAACACCACAGCCCTTTCTCTCATTTTCACCTTCATCATTTTCCAACTCGTTTCACTCTTTCCTTTCTTTTCTCTCTTTTTCACACCCTATCCCCTTTTCCGGCCATTTTATCTCTCTCTTTTTATGGCGTCTCCACACCTCAATCCTTCTCTCCCTTTCACTCTTCTTTCCTCCCCCTCTTTCTATGTCCTTCCAACCCCTACACCTTTCCCCTTTTCTCACGCACTTTCACTCGTGTGAAATGGTTTTGCGGGATTTTCCCAACATTCCCTCAGATCTTTAGCTGGTGTTACAGTTCCTACGTTATTCCTACTTTAACCATGCAATTTTCTAGATTAACACATATTTATGAAATTGAATGAGTGAATGTAACACAAAACCCCTTTAAATAAAATACATTCATACATAATATTCTCATTTGAAGTCTTATGAGAATGCCCAAAATTGCTTTATATGCCCCTATCTTTCTTAACTCATCAGCACCGAGACTAGCTGGACCTTCATCGCTTCCACAATTAGCTTCCATAAGCTCTGGAGAGTGAATGAGGTTTACTGGTCAAGATGAGGAGTGAGGCAGTTGGCCAAAACTTTCCTCACTGAGTCAGATAATACGAATAGCCTTGATATAAAATTATTTCATAGCATCATTAAAAGTGTTTAAGTACCCCTCACTCTTATCAATTCCCGCCATTATTCGACTCTTAATGGAGAAACACCCATGAAAGGAATATCACTCAGAGGCCCCATATTATAACGTGTACTTAAAATGGACTTTAACTTAAAATGGCATTAGGGGGCCAGTTTTATAATGGTTTGTTAGAGTCAAAGTGGAGATTATAGATAATCTCTTAAATTTTTGATGGAATAGCGTGTGGATAAACTTTAGAGAGACTTTTTTATCAAGAACCAACCCCAGACTTATCGAAAACAGAATTATTTAGCATAAGCAAGAATTCATAACTTAATAGACAACGTTTAATTAAATATTTTTGAGGATATACAAAAATTAAGGTGGAAAATACAATCAGATTTGCTAAATAGTGTCTTTTCGTCGCTTTTTGACCGTTCATTTCTGAGAAATATTGACATTAAGGTGGAAAATACAATCAAAATGTCCAAAGGTATTGAATACATATAAGTTTGCAGTTACAAATAACTCGATATAACATCCGATGAGCTGAAAATTAAATTCATCAAAGATCCTCAAAAGTACAAAAAATACTAAACTTCTCATTCGATAAAGTACAAATTAGATAAATTTATTACTACGTAGGTGATTACAGATTTGGAAAAATAAGGGTTTGCTTGGAATTTTTTATTACTATTTCAGACTATTTTAGAGTATCTTCTCAAATACAACTCAGCAAAATTATTGCTGCCACTTGTTAGGAAGATCTGCTGAGATCTAATATTTTAGGTAAAATAAATACATTTTGTTGGCATTTACGAAACGAACAGAAGTGTCAATAACCTGATAAAGCAATATCCTCCGGGCATGACGGTGCGTATCAACTCTATCAAAAGTGAAATGAAGAGAGAAGTTGAAGCGGCAATGTCGCCTGAGGCAATGAACTTTGTTAAAACACAGCTTGCCATATTCGTTCATTAACATCGATCACTCTACTTACGTATCCAAACATTAACAGCCGCAGGAACAGCACGGTGTGTATAAATACATATTATTATAAGAGCTATTCTTTTGAGAGAAAACTTACACGTACTGCAAGGGAAGGAACCACCTCCTCCGTGCATGTTTACATTCAAATTTATTTAGATTATTGAATGAAAAAGAAGAAATTCAAAACAACTGTGAAATGCCTATGATCGTGATTGCCATATGGTGAATGTATATTCTTTATACATGTATATTCCTCTCACAAAGAAAGTAAAGAAAAATGTAATTTTAAGACGCCTATCAAAGAAAACTGATTTCTGTATTCCATTTCAGAGAATACCTACATTTTCAATGAATCAGCCGTACGTATTCTAAAATGAAAAATTTGAAAAGCTAGAGAAATGTCAAAGTTGAAAAGCAAATAAGAGGAAATAAGTACCTTTGAAGGGTGTAAATACAAGTGAAATTATATAATGTGAGTATATAAAGTATCCAATAAAATTATGCTACAGAAACGATGATGATAATTGAGTAGATTCAAATTAAAATTTGTCTTCCTAAATCGCAACGATACTAGGTTTCAAATACGCAAGCTAGATGGCTGGTAAGTACATGGTAAATATTTATATTTTTCAAACAATTAGGTCAAAAATACACTTATTAAAACCAATAATAAACTATATTTCAAAATAATGGGCTTCTTCTTAATTTACTAATATCATATCCAACTTTGCACTCCAACTACCCTACATAAATTCCTTGATTTTATATCTTTATTAGATACAAGCCATCATTACGGGTTTACACTATAATTTTTTTTTAATGCTTTAGTATCTATTTTCCTGGTCTTCCTCACAGCATAAGAACAGCCTAATTAAAATAACGGATACAGCATATTGCATAAATCTTCTAAGAATATACTTTCTCTGACTTACAGAGTAAGTAAAGCTTTTGTTAAAATTTGCTAGCTTCTAGAGATTCCAATCCTCCGTCCTGAAGCATATGAGTAACGATCACCGTCGTAACGAAACGTATCGCTTTTCGTATTACCTTCTCTAACTCCCGAATACAACACCTATCGGCAGGGTCCCATGCGATACATGCATTTCAAAGGTGAGGCGTAATTAGCGCAAAGTAGCGCTACCATTCCATCACTGGCGGACCCTTTCTTCGCTCCTAACGACTATCCTCTAGAAGAGGTTCTTAATTGATCGTTATCATATATTATTTGGGATGTGGGTACCCGATGTTAAATTATGTGTGAAGGTTACTCCAAGATGATTCACCGATTCTACTTTTACTACATTTCTTCCTAGGGCAGTGTGCGAATAAACATTCGAGGCATATGGTTCTAGGGACTTGCGAATTACAATATATGCTACTAGCTATAACTCGGTACGTAGATAGGACTCGAGACGATATTTCATATTGTAGGAAGACCACTTCCCAATTGACACCTGGCTCCATGCCAGCGCACCAAGATTTCGTTCATTAGGAACATATAGAAAGCTCGGAATTCGGTTTGCGGTACATCATGAACTGAATGCAACTTGAAACTTCAGGTGTTTAAAGAAGACTATACTCCATAGGGCAATAATTAGTAACACTGACATGAATGGTCCTTGATTCGTTGCCAAAAAGGTTTAATTTCTCAAAAATTTTCTTAGAGAGCAATTGAACCTGTCCATAAACCGGGAAATTGCAATATGAAAATCCGCACAATTTATTTAAACGGGGAAATTACCTTTTTTTGGGGCCTCCTAGGATCGAACCCATGAAACCCAGGATCTGTATCTCATTTTTTCTCTAGTGAGATGAGGTCTTTAAGCAAAAACCTCGCCGGGTCAGTAACGCTTTTTGTTTTGCCTCAGAGTTGGTATCATATATAGGTATATGTACCCGGAGAAGCGAATATATATAATAGATATTTACAATGTATCACTCCATCATTTATGTAACTATTTCAACAAGACGCTAAAGATTATGAAAAAGTGAATCAGGGAGGAGAAAGTATTAGAAAGCACAGAGTTAGGCTTTATAGAAAAGCACCGAGGGATAAAATGGCTATGGAGTACCATTCCGAGAGACAGAAAGAGATAAACGAAATGACTCTCCGAGCTCGTATTTTTTTAGACACGCACCCGCGGAGAGAGTATCGAGCCGTGCGTTTGGGAGAGCTTATCACGCACACAAAAGGCGGGGAGGGAATTTTTGAGGCGTGATACATTTCACAACAAACTCGCGTGATTTCTGCTGAAACCACGCCTCGAATGTTTCCTCCAAACTTAAGGTCAAAATATAACGCTTGATAACGATTCTGTGGACAGTTCTAGAAGTATTAATATGATAAACAGATGAAAGCAATGATAAAAAATATTCCCAGAATGCCGTAAGATAAGAGTGATGGAGAGAGTGGAGTGAAAAAAAGAATCCATAAAACATATGAATTAATTTTTACGGAAGTGACGACTATTTTGAGAGCCCTGAGAAACCTGTCGTAAATGCAAATCATGTTATGAATAGCATTAAAATGTTTCTCCTGCGCTCCAAGGGTTGGATGTATCAAGAGATTTGATAGTCTCAATTTCGCCCTAAAGTCGCATTATCATTATTATCATATTAGCCAGATTTTGACTCATTCAGTACCAATCCTTTCGCAGATCTTTCTACACATATCGATTGTTTACGTTTATAGTTTTGGACCTGCAGCTACGATCTCTCTTTCTAATTCCACAATATTTATATGAATAGCAATTTCTCCTTCAACTTTATGGATTATTACTTTCAAAATATAGTTTTGTATCGATAATTAACACCCTTTAATTTAAAATAACAAAATACATTAACGCATCACAAATATATGAAAAAGGAGGCACATATTTCATGCAGTGATAAAGGGAACTGGTGGATTCATTAATATCATTCATTTACTTCGACTTCAAATACAAACATAACCTTACTGCAATTAACACCATAGTATTTATATTGCATAACAACTAAATTACATAGACGCAATACTTCGCTCGCATTTTTTATGCTTAAATTCCGTAAGCTTAAATTGAAAATTGTCGGAATGTAGAGTAAATATGCATAACGGAATCCCAAGCCAACGTCTAAAATCAATTAAGGAAATGCTGATTCACTATCCTTGCAATTTTCCATCACGCAAAGCTCTAATTGATCTTGCCATCAGTAAGACGTAACGGCACGCACATCTGACTGTATTAACACCGTAAACACAACATAATGTATATGTAAATCAAAGAAAATGTTGGAGAACAAAAATTTGTACTTTATGAAGAATACGCAAGAAATAAAAGAGATATTAAAAAGAAAGTGGAAATGGGTACACCGCAATGGAAGATCAGTTTTTCGGTTGCCTTCAGAACACTTTTAGGTAAATAGCCTTAATGAAAATTGTATGTTTTAAAATGTTACCATAACAAACAGAGATCAATATTCCAAATACAATCTTTGATCGATGATCTTCTTGTATGAGGTCCGTTATTTTAGTTTTCTCAGGAAAATAAAGTTTTACAAAATTTCTACCTCGTCGACTACATCAACATTTCCACCCTATTTTCATAAATCAACAACTTCATCATTCGCTCCAACATCAATGAATTATTTGTTCCAAGATAAATTTTTCGGGAGAATTGCGTGAAATCCTTCCATCGATATATACAACTCTGCTTACCTTAAAATTGGATCGACATGTCTTTCTTACATCTCCATCGAAATGCGTCTGTTTCCATCCGATTCCTTTTAGAACCTCTTTCTTTTTTACTTCTTCCGTTTCACGCTTCGTTTCTATGAAGCAAGAGCAGCACTGTGACTCTCAAATGAAAGATCCTTATCTATAATTCAAGGCCTTAATCTCTCTCTGACCACAAATCCTATTTCCTTCGTTTATTTCCCACACATCTCCTCTATTTTTAACTCTAAGCGACCCAGTAAATCTAGTTCTCTATTAGACATTGTACCACTATCTTCAAGATCACTGAGTTGACTTTACAGATACCCAGCAATTCTACAGCTGAACTGATTTTTACAGCTGCAAAATTCATTACATTCGCCAATGCTTTCGCCTAATTTATAATTTTAGCAAACATTGTCAAATAGATTTGATATTTATAGCATAGGATAACGATGCGATGAAAAAATGTAATGAATGTGACCGAATGAACATGGGAGATATTTATGCACGTGTTTTGAAAGACGTATTTTATTATTTCGTAGCAACCAACGACAAAGTTTGGTTGCTAACTAAATTGCCTATCCAACAACATATGTCGAGGTATATATTCTCGTTACCAATAAAAATTTATTGTAGATCACTACAATATAATAAAATGCATCGCTTTTTGTAATTCGTTTATTTTTCTGGACAAAAGGTGCTGAGTAAACAATCTCGTTAGCAACCAAACTTTCTTGTTGATGGCTTCAATCTACGAGTATTTACCATTCAAACCAGTATATCTCTACTATCCAAACAGACAAGGTGAAATATATTTTGAAATATTTATATTATTTTCGATATTATAAGTAATCTAGCTTTATATTTCAGCTGAAAAATGCGAGACCCATTTCAGTATAGATGCCGATAGACGTTCGTTCCTAAAAAGCGAGCAACCGTCTTTGCTTGCCCCTGTTAATGCTGCAAACATATATACTCCTCTGTGTTTTTATACCATAAGATTCAGGCACATTGAAATTTGAAATAATTATTTACGGTGTTCTACATTTCTAGTAAGAATTAATTACTCTATGGATAAGTGATATTAAGAAGTGTGATATTATTGATACGGAGAAATAATTAACTCGCAGAATTTAATAAATTTGTAATGATTTAAAGATGAAAGTATTCTCGAATGCGAAGTTGAGCAAATGATATTGTAAGGAAGAAATAGAACATGGCTTATTATGAGTTAGAGGTTTAAAATCACTCTTTGAGCCCTTATACTGGCGGTCCGCGTCTTTCCCACTATGACCGAGGCAGGAAATAAGGAAAACGAAATAGATTAACCGGCCTTCTAGGAATCTCATAGTGCGCATTTCAATAGCATTGCTATCATCCTCAGAGGTCGATGAATACTAGGTTCTAGAATTCCTAGAAAACTGGTTAATCTGTTTCCTTTTCATTGTTTCCTCTTGGAGTGTTTTTAAACCTCTTTGTTAATCTATTACTTCTGAAACTGTACTGAATAACTTAAAGTATGGAATTTATACTAACGTAAAAGATCACTTTTAAGTACTGTTACTTTAACGATATTAGGGAATGAGTATTCATGCCATATGTGTCAACAGGTCTCACTAACTTTCAGCTGTTATCAATAGGGAATTCATTTGTTATAGAAACTGAATAGGCTCTATTTTTTCCTTTTAGAGACAAATATGCCTACATCACGTTATTAATTTTAGAAAAATAACAAAGAATAATATTCACAACCATACCAGATATGTATAACATCCAACAATGTTTGAAAGACGATTTTACAAAGTGCTTCAGTTAGATTCTAATACATTTTATAATTAAATATTCATAAAGATATATCGAAAAGTTTCGTTGATTTCAGCAAATCACTATGAATTGAATAAGATTTCATAAGACTGGAAGGCCTTATAGTGTATGATATGAGAAGCATAAAAAAAATGGAAAGCTAGTATTGATGTTTTCTCGACTTGACTTAAAGCAAGCCCTCGCAGGGGTGACTTTAACTGGAAATATTTATTTAATAAGTTTATGTTTCTTTCCTTAATAACTCTTATTTCAAAATAAATTTCGACTTCCAATATTTTTAAAATTTTTTGAACAGGTTATTTCCGATACATCCTATTTTCACTTCTATCAGTCATATGATAACTTAAGACGATGACTTTTAACATTTTCTCTTCTAAGATTGATATTCACAAATAAACGGAAATATCATATTTTTATGTACTATGAGCATAAAGTATTTTCCGTCATATTCACCATTAAACGGCAAAAATGCAATGAAATTTATTTTTCATGCTATGCTATTTGTGTTCCTTTTGTGCCCGAAATACATATATTCTTTAGCTGTTAGCTCTCATGTCCAAGAAGATAAACTCAAGACTTCAAACTTACACTTTCTCGACTTTCGCCTTCAAAGTAAACATCTGGTGATCGATTGCCTTCAAATATAAAAGCTATCTTCCATACATTTCCTTCCTTGAAATAATCCATCATCTCAAAGAGGATGAAAATTTTTTTCGATAAAACTCAAAGAAACGAAGTTTGCAATACAATAAGCCATTCTCTCATTATGTCATTAAACACCGGACGTATTGCTTGAACGGAGAAGATAAAGTATTTAAAAAGAGATAAACATCTTTGGGGAGTTTTTAGTAGATGAGAAGTAGGTGTATCTTTCAAGGAATTTGATTCCGGAGAAAAATATTTACAGTCAACCTTATAATCACTTGAAGTTTAGAAAGTAATACAGTTTCAGACTCAATGAATATTACTTTCTTGAAATGATACAAGTTTCGCATGTGTACTCATTTTAGGTGAAAAATTTCGCATTTCATGTGAGCCGCAAAGCTAAAGCCTTGAGTAATATAAACACCGACCAGTCTTAAAATAATCAGCATGTTAACATCGACTGCATAAAATATGAAAGAAATACCCCGAATTTTCTTACTGGATTATAGCCAAAAACAATGAACAAGGAAATGGGTGTTCTTAAAGGAAATGGTATATTCTTATACTTAAATCTTGAGATTTCTTATCTAGATGAACTAACCAGATGATTGCTCATGAAAGTCTCTGATGCAATTATATCTTCTTAATAAATAACACAAGAAGGGAAATACGAAGCATTTTGTATCTATAGTGATGAAAAATGCTCCTGCTATCATATCTTGATGAATGAAATATGTATCATTTGTCTACGGGATAAAGGAAACTATATCTTTTATATCCTTTTGTCTCAGTCTTGTTCATGGCTGTGATGATATGAAAGCTACTGAGGTATAAGTTATTCTGAAAAATTGCATTAATTAAGGCTTCTTCTTATGCAATGTTACGAAAAGTGTTACTCGTTGAGTAATTGTGCTTCACTAACGTGGGCTTGTTCTGCATATGGCATTATTGCTCAGTGAGGAAAGCAATGGCAAACTACATCACTCCTTATCTTTCCTAGCAAGCCTCATTTCCCTCTTCTAGCTACCGTAGCTGATGGTAGAGGGAATGAGGTTCCACCCGCCCTTCGGGCTGAATACTTTACAGACTGTCATGAAAAGCAACTGATGATGATAAAACGCAAGATAAACGCAATAAATGAAAATATCTATAAGGCTCGCAGTAATACTTTTATTGATTCATTTAAATGTCTTGTTTCCACAATATCAAAAAGTATGAATGTGCTAATAATAAGTTACACCTATGCAACGGTTTGAAGATGACGACGCCTAGATCTACATCGCGATAGAATAAATCGTAAAACTAACATATATTAATAATAATCTCCATTTTAATAGCTCAGCAACGCCTTCGGGATTAGAAGATTAATGCTACTAGTACCTGTGCCAAACGGTATGAAATAAAGATAGCGTAGTTGGAGCAACGCTTCTATTGCCTATTATTACTCAAAGTTTAACATTTGGTACTCATATTTTCTCAGGCTGAATCTACTTGTGGCCTCCCAAAAAAATGCCGGAAAAAACGTAGGAGATTGAACCCCAGCCCTCTGCGTGGCAGGGGAGCGCCTTAACCGCCTTACAGTTTTATTAGAGTAACCCCTTTGTTTGTGTAAGGCTTGTCGCAGCAAGGTCACATCAAATGAACATTTCCTTCTCCCTAGAAACTCCTTGAACCTTTTCTTCGACATCTAGTGGGGCCAAAACACATAGTTTGAGACCATTTTGCTTTGGTGACATACATGACGGATTTCCTTGCAAAAGGGGGTCTTGCAAATTTTCTCAAGTGAGCCAGCCATAAGAAAATATTTAAAGGAGAATTCGATTGTAACATATATGAAAACTAAATTGGTTCTCATATCTATAGAACCTCTTTGGAGAATTCTTCACTCAGAGCTAAAATCCATAAACGTTTTCTAAACCCCTTAGTAGTTTGTTTTTCCACCTTTTGCCAAGATAATTCACTACACCTCTGTAAAAATTCATTAAATAGAAAAAGGCGCCACAAAATGAACACAAAAAATTTTAAAAATAAAAGCTGCCCCTTGAATTTTAAATTTAAAGGGAAGACATGGAAAGATTCGCATCAATAATACTGATTTCGTTTTGTAATAGTAAAGGTAGAACTTTGAAATATCGATTTTATTAGCTGCACATTGTAGTATAAGTTAACGTTAAGCCTGAATTTACGACTAACTACGGTGTTATAGTAAAATGAATAAATAAAATTACTTTTATTTCAAATAAAAGGATTTTATTACATCTGTTCGAAAACAAAACAGTGTAATTTGCGTAACATTTGATTCTTAAACGTAGATACGAGGGCAACAGATAAAGACACTACAAGGGAAAATGCAATGGAAGCATAAAGGGTAAAATTCCCCCATCTAGCGCTAGCCGGCTCCTTTTGCGAAGTGCAAACGCGAAAAAGTATTCTCGAAGAGCAATGAAATGCATTTTCTCCGCAGTCGGAATGTATTTTGGCAGACGAGAACGAAAAAAATATTCCACATTGGCAGTAGCAGCTTTCCGACGGTCACTTTTTCTTTTGTTCCATATAGCAATAGTAAGAGCGACTTTCGGTCAGCTAAAAGATTGAATGTGCGCGGTCGGTCTCCGCTCAAACCTCTTTTGTTTCTCTGTCGTATTCAAACTTAAAGCTGCGACGAAAAACGTAACCTACTTACGGAGGTATTCATCGACCAAAATTTTTGAACCTATGCGAGATTTGCTCATGACTAAAACGTTCACAGATTTCAAAAACATTCAATTAATTTTAATATTTACGCATGGAATAAAGTAAATAGCTGCATTTGCAGATAAAGATTTGTGAACCAAATTTAAAGGACAGCCGAGTTTTCCATTTCATAAATATTTCGCAAAATTTGATATTAAATTAAGAAAAAATAAATTTGGGTATTGTCGTATAAAGTTTTACACTCGGAAAGCTCCGGGAAATACTCTACCCCGTTACCTTGCTTGCAAATTCACGGGCGATACAGAAAGCCTCTGCTACGTCTAAATTAGTTTTTACTGCACTTGTTTTTTTGTTTGTCTGGTGGATTATTTTTCCGTTAAATTCTCATTAATAATATTTCGCGAAAATGTTCAGAGAGAATTTTTTCAGACACGGTGAAAGAGCTTATAGTAGATCGTGCGAAAAGTTGCCAGATATAAACGGAAAAATCTACTCTCTTGAATTTTCGGCTGATGAACAAAAACTGAATATTCAAAACTAATTCTTATCACAATTTTTTCTTCATAATGCAAGTGTAATTTTATGCATATGTGCATGTATATATGCCTATACACGAGTCTGTGCATACACACACTTGATTTAAATTGAACCTTAAGTCTAAAATGGTTAAACATACTATTTGTTTGAGCTATAAATTTCTATAAATATCAATCATGATTTAAAGTTAAATAAAACGTTATGCCTAAATATTACTCTTTCCAACTTCATTGAACTCCGCTTAATAATTCAGAATACGAATACTTTTATATTTTTAATTCTCCATAATACACTTAGATTGGAAGAAATCGCCCTCCTCCTATTGCTATATTAATTGTACGTGAATTCCCAAAGTATTTTAACGGGATTATTCGTAAGTTCAGGTACCAAAATCCCCTTCGTCCCCTATGGGTCGTGTTGTTGGAAAAACAAAACTTTTGTTTAGCTTATCAAAATTCCCAAAATTTCGAACCGACTAAAATATTAGGTGAATTAAACAAGAACATTTATTCAATTTCTCCTTTAATACCTCAATTTTACGATTTATTCTAATTATATTCTGTGGAATGATAAAATCCTGCGAGGGATATGGCAATCGCAACTATTGAACGGGAATCGATCCCGGCACTACGAAATCTGAATAGCCTTATTTACCGCGCTTCGAAGGCAGAAGTATGCAAAATTCTGTTGAAAAATTAAATTTTCTTGGAGGAAAGGTTCGCTTATGCAAATATGTGGGAGAAGAGCCGGACAAGCAAAGAAGATATGTGAACTATTTAATGACAGAAGATCAAATTTATATTTACTTCTACAGTACGTCGATCCCAAAGAAAAATTTTAAACAAACTTTCTTATCTCTTTTGAAATCGAATTTCATACGCTGCAGAGAATCTTCGATCACATCCGCAATGTTGTGCGTACCTTTCACCTTATTCCTCACGCTTGCTCAATTCATACGATACTAAGTTGATGTTACAGTTTATAACATAACAGAGTGTCAACTTACTTTTTATACCAAAAATAGAATAAGCTAATAACATAAACATAATGTGTATGTTGTAATTTCCGAGTTGTAAACATTTTAAATTTAGGAATAACTCAAATATTCCCTCTCCTTCAATTTAGCTGAAACGGAATAAAATTCTTTTGATGAGTTGCAAACAAGACTACTTAGATGTTATTATTTGAAGTTACTGGAAAAGGAAGTCAAGTTCCTTTCGTTTGGAAACGAGAAAAATTAGTTTAAATGCGAAAACGATTTCCTTGTAAATGACAATATAATAATATTGCCATAATATGTCAGAACTCATTCAATAATATTCATTTGTTTAACCACTACCTCCTTCTGTATTTTCATATTTTAGCGATCTGAAATTCATTCAAAATCTTTCATAAAATCTTCCTTGATCAATCGTGAGAGTTCTGGAAAATTAAATTAAAGGATATTAGGAAATATCATAATTTATATATCACAGACATTTTGGGTAAAGAACTGAGTTAGAGGATACATTAATAGATACACGCAGAGAAAATATGCGAAACAACAGGGTGCCCTTTGAACTTAGGAGTCAGAAAATGCAAGCAGAGCTACTGAACACGCACATGGGATGTCATGAAGCACGACCACTTCAAGAGTTAACACTCCGATAAAAGACCCCACTTCAAACTTTCGCTGCACCACTTCTGAGCCAGATTTAATAGAGTGAGAGAGTTGCCCAGAAGAACATACCCATAACAGCATCTGCTTTAAGGGATCCTAAAACGACCCACCCTGATGGTTACCACTCCGCGCCACGCTATTGTGTAAGGGTCAAGCCTTTCTCTATCTGATTCATGGTTAAGGAATTCTCTCGACGAAGGGGTAGCTAGGATTGTGACAATAATGGCGATCGTAAAGCTTAAAGAGAATTCTGGTGCAGTTCTAACTACAGCTACGAGTGTGCAGAACAATCCACCAATGAATTGCAAATGGATTTTTAATGTAATGCAAAAACGGTTTGCATGTTGCATAAGGATGGAAAAACATATTAGGACGTTACATATTCATTAACATCATAATATTGTATACATTTTACTTACTGATATTGCGTCCTATTTTTAGAAGTACCCGAACTACTTTTGAAAGCGTATGGTTTTCAGTTGAATAACATTTATGAATTGAGGAAGATATTTTCTATTTACAAACAGCATCATATGATAGTCATTCACTGCATCAAAAGTCTCAATTTTTTCTATAATAATCAGAAGATGAATTCCAACGCTGAATAAATCACATCAGAATCACTAAAACCAAAACTGATCTTGAATATTTTAATATTTAAACAACCAATTAATGCCAATCAATATCAGGACTCAATGTACATTACGTGAATAATACCTTAACACATCAAAATAATACATTTCTGTGTGCAATGTAATTATCCCACCATATTTTCATAACTCTCACATCTCGTTAATTCTTTCGTGATCAATATGATTCTCTTCAAAATAACAATTTGTGAAAACACAACCCGTCAGAAAACAAATTACTTTTCCCTTAATTTGTGGAAATTAATTACGAAATTTCCTTTTTAAAGTCTAAGTAACTGAATTGAAAAATGGTAAATTCATTCCCACAGCTAAGCAAAATCGATAATATCAAACGATGATATATTCTTTAAAGAATTCTGAGGTTAATTACCATATACGATGTGATCTTTGAAGCTCGAACGTTCATTGGAAGAGTTCAAAGGAACGTTTTTCCACCAAATTAAACTGTGTTATTCGCAAATTATTAATCCAATTTGTTTTGATGAAACTTTTTCGTACAAGCAACAAGTGAATGAGGGATTTTTCTTCAATTTTTTAAGAGGACTAATTATGTCGCAATTAACTGTACTTTTAGTTCCTTTCCGGTAAAATCCCTTGACAACATTTTCTCTTTTGCCGTATTCGCTTTCTGCCTGGTGCATTAACTCATTCACATAATATATCCGTAGGCTTTTCTAAAAATTTCTTTGTGCTATGCTCTGGAAGATTTTTGAGTGGAGATAAAAAATATTCGTACGTAATTATTGAACTAACTTTCCTCATTCAAAAAACAATATTTCTCTTTTCTTCTTCAGCTAAGTTATTCGTAATACTTTACTATATTAGATAATATTGGGTTTAAGTAGTGTAATACTTGATAAGCCTTTGAGTCACTAGGTATGCGAGATTTAACTTAGAATGGCATTTCGCGAAAATGAAGGTTAACCTCGCTTTGATTTTATCATAACAAAATACCATTAAAAGCTAAATTCCAAATATATTCGGAATAATATTGAATGCCAAACTAATTTTCATTCCCCTACTATTTTAACTTACAAAATACTGCAATGACTATGATGCGACTCCTACGTGGAAACTGATTGGTCATGGGGGCTCTCTAAATGGTATATACAGGTCTCTACGGGTCGATCGAGATTTGTGAAGGGGTCTATTAAGACTCCGAGTACGTAATAAGGTCAATGGTGGTAGGTCAATGATGACACCTTTTATCTGATATATCAAGACTTTGATTACTTGCTATCTCGATTGAGAACTTTAAATCAGTAACTGAGTGAATAAATTTTAAAATTATACATCATAATGTAGATATCTATGAGGATGATCTCACTTAAAGATACTCTTCTAATAATCGATGGTATTTTAAAGTAGACTTGGCCTACTCTGTACCACGCTAGTGATGATGAGCAAAGAGAGTGCCTTAGCTGAAGTAATTAATCATTGACAGAGGAAATGGGAGAGTAAAATACAGAGAGGAGGGGTGTTTCTAACGAAAAAAAATTAAGGTAGACTTCAAGGGAAAACGCAGAGAGGGGAAACTTAGGCAAAAGTTACTAGAAGATATGGGCATTCTTAGTTATAAATAAACATTTTTACGGAGATAGGGGCGAATTTCAGAGATCAGTTACCGTAGGCGCAAAGCCCACCTTGAGGCCCCATTAAAATATCATTCGTCTTAAGAAACGACAATACGTCCTATTGGTCCCTTTACGGCGAAGCGCGCATAGTACGCTTAATGGAAAAACCGCTCCTGCACGAAGAAATATTCCTTGAATTTGTTGTTGAACGCCGTCTGGGAAAATAAGAAACAAGTACCTTTGCACCTTGTCATAAATTTTGATTCTGTGCCAATCCTCAACTGCCACTTGTCACAATATCAGTCGTTAATTTGGGTGGTGAGTGCAGTTAACTGTTTTCTATTATTTATTATTATACATTACCGTCGCAGTTAGACGCTGAGTCAGGTGGCGACGGCAGCAACTTACAGCAATTTGACAACTAATACAATGCTAACACTAATTTGACTAACTAATACAATAGGAAATAGTTAATACAAACAATCTTTCTGTCTTACATACATGTCTATCAAATATATGTCATACACAACAACTTTGCCTATCGTTATTTACAAACTACTCTATATTTATATTTACAATTTAAAGAGCGATGAATTACATGTACAGAAATCTCCGAAGTAACGATACAATTGATGTCTTCAACCAATGAGTACACACGCACAATATATCATAACAAAATATTAAACTTTAACTTTAAAGTACATAAAATACTTAAACTTAAGAACTATCCTTGGACAGCATTAGCCCTTGTCACTATTGATCATGTAAGGACTTTCAGGGTTCCTGATAGGCCTTCAGTTGAGAATGATCGCAAAATAAAAATCTGCAGTAAGCTAATAAAGTCGCTGTTTATTCGTAAATATCGTAATACTCGTAAATAGTTCGGAGCTGATCAAAATAAAATGCTATTTGAAAGTTATTTCCAATATTATTAACAAATACTACAACGGAATTTTAACGGAAATAATTCCTGCAGTAATGGATTACTATTTCACTAAGGTGCCATTCCACTTAGTTCCGCTAATGCACATCGACTTCAAGAGGTCTTGGGTATTAAAGGAGGCGCACCTTTTGGGATGCAAATCATGCACCGAATCGGAACGAACCATTCGAAAATATTAACACCTCTCCAGAGCACGGTCACGATCTTTCACGCCCGCTCCCAAACAATGACGAGGGAATCGCGCGGCGATGGCATCCGGCTCCCTGCCAGGGACAGGGACGGGTAAGTAACCTCAGATAAAGGGATAAGGGAGAGTGCCAGTGAGCTCGCATGGCCTCAGTACGTTCCGTTGTCACTTGGCGGGGGTTCCCAGCATTACTCCTATCGCTTCTAAAGCGGATGAGTGGGATCGGGCCCACGACCGCAATCCTACCGATGCTGATTAATTTTCGCGAAGATAGCGACTCTTGGATGCGACTCAATGCAAGAACACGAGTCGTTGTCTGTGCAGGATTAGGAAGACAGAAAGTCACGTACAGTGATTAATGCGGGGCTGTTTGCTTCCACTGGAGATACAGCAGTTAAAAAGTTTCAGGCACAGCTGACTGAGTGATCTTTGTTTACTTCAATGCACGTGTAAGTCAAACAAGGCTGCTTTTCTCAAGGAAATACGCAATTAATTTAGAAAGCCTTGCATTTCTATCGCAGAACAAAGTGATGATTTCTACTAGAAATTTAATGCAAAAAGGGAGTGAAATAAAGAGAAATCTTTACTCGGGGAGGAGTGGTTTCCGAAGCGAAAAACTTAACTATTTTTATCGTAACCGAAGCTGAACACCGATATTTTATTACGCTCACAAAGTTTATATTATACCAAAATATTCTCCAAAGTTTTTGGTGGGAGAAAAGCCCAAAGAGAAACTCAGTTTCTCATTCACAAAAGCAATCTGAAGCAAAATTACAGTTACAACGCTACTTTCAATCAATAAATGTTACAATCGTAATAATAATTATGGCTATCAATATTTTTCCAAAAAACTTTGAAGGACTAAAAATGTTAATTAAGCTGAACAAACATTAATTTAAATAGAAACGCGTCTAACTAATTGTAATACTTCATTCGATACAAACGACAATTTAAGACCAACTTTTTAGCATAATGTGATCTGGCTAGTCCTCTGTTATAGGTACATACATTATTGGAATATGAAATTGATAAAGTCATCACGCGTTAAAGAGAAACGTCAGAAATATTTCAGAGATTAAGGGAACATATTCTGATGATTACTATGAAACCATATACAGGTGATCTAATATTTTTAGGAAAGAAATTCATGCTTCTAAGAAGAAATATGTAAAATGTATGATATTTACACTAAACATATGTTACTCAGTCTTCTCTAACTCCTCAATCAATATCACCGAGAGAGCTCTGCTTACCTTAGAAAAGATTATATCGCAGTGAAATAGATAACTTCGATTAATGTACTGAATTGTGGAAAATTTACTATAAGCATCAAACAAGGAATGAAAGCTAGTCAAATTATGAATTTGCCTTCTTAGAGGGAAACTTCAACTGAAAAGAGTTCTTTGTGCTATCTAATGAAATCTCTTTATACTAACAGAAAATGCGACATAACCACAGATCGCAATACCATAGCAAAAGGAAAAATAACCCGTAATATTCCTATGATCACCCTTGGAACGGTTAGCCTAGTTCAACGTTGATGAAAGTAAACATCGCTCCAGTGGCAAGGGGGTCGTACCACTTAGATTAAACAAAGCCGAGATAATTCCATGGTTGAGAATCCAAGCGCAACCTCGAAGAGCATAGAGATGTCACTCTTGGAAGCATTCGGATCACGGTTCGCTAGAACGCCAAACTTCCAACGTTTGACTTCGCAATTATCCATAGGAAATATGCCCAGGCCAAAATAAACAGAGTAAATGTCATCTTCAGACCTATGGAGTTGTTTGTCAACTAGATATGAGTTCTCACCGAGAAATAATTAGTGTACATAAAACTAATGGAAGACAAGTATAAATAAAACAACTCATTTTTTCAAGGCACACTTTCATTCCAAGATTTTCGCAAATATTTACATAAATAATAATTTCATCTGTTACCTAAAACAACTTCCAATGTACTACTATCCAATAACATGTATTACCTAGTCATTAAAGGAAGGCAGCAGTAAATCGCATAGTGATTCGGTTAATAAAATAAAGGAACAAAAATATGCATAAAATTTCCCCATAAGTGAAGCACAACCCTCTGTGTAACACCTTCATGGAAGTAAAAGAGAAACAGCCGAGCCTAAAGCCATATTAAGCTTCATTCATACCTCAGTAGCTTTCATATCATCTCAATCACTAAAAAGACCAAGGCAAGAGCGACTAAAAGATACGCTTTCCAAAAGAAATGTTTAAAATATTCCAATTCTTAAAATATAGTAACAGGAATGGTAAAAAAATAACATCCCTTGTACTCTAATCATAAACTTGTTTACTATAACAACACGCAGCTACATTTACACTTTCTTGTAATCGCAAATTTCGATTTCCATAAATCTTAATATGTTCAACTAAAATATAAGGATATACTATACTATCTGAGCCTTATCTTCGTGGAGCCGAAAAACAATGTTTATTGTGAATGAAACATAAGCGAAATATTACGGGTAAAGTTAAAGTAACGATTCACCCAGTGATAAAAACCAGCGAAACTCCCAGTGAAATAGTATTAACAAAACTTTATGGATATTTCCATCGTGAAAGGATTCACATTGTCTCATACCTCTGATGTACTGTTTAAGAAATCGCGCAAGTTCAAAACTTTTATATCTGGTCTCACTTCGTACGCAAGCAAACATTTACATGCATGACAAACGCTCCGTTGGCAAATACCAATTCCTTAATAGCGAAGATCAACTAAAGTCTAGTCTGTATTACTGAAATATCTTTGGCTCTCGCTGTCTTTAGACACACTTTATCGTCAGTGCATCCACCTGTAAATTAAGCTGTATCTTTGGGAGCCCATATATAGGTAGAACGTAACAATTAGGGTTGCCGACATTCGGGAAGTTTATTCCATGAATTGTCGATTCCAAGATTATTTAGAGTAGTAAATTCCGAACGACTATTTAAAGCATAACTTCAACTGATGTATAATATTTATTCTTTGATAATGAACACTGTGAATGGAAAATTTTATCAAAATCGAACAAGCTTCACACAGGTGTGTAGTTTTGAATTATTGAATGCGATTTCAAGAAAATAAATCTTGAATTAATAGAGTTATCATTTCAGAAAACTTCCAAAATATTTCCTGATAACTTTGGACGAATATAAAATATAACATAGATTACATAGGAGGAATATTTACGTTACAATTTAAAGAAAATATCGTTAAACGAAGCGTAACTTTGTAAATTAGTGTACGAACCGTCAGACGAATATAGTTGAGGAAATGTGGAGGGAAAATGCCTTAATCCAGGAGACAGAAGACTCTATTAATTATTTTCCAATGCTGGGAATCTCCCAATTTCGTCGAAGGCGACCCTAGTTACAATACCCTTATATGGGACTATCTCATCAACTAACGGCTTCATATTTACGAGTATCGCATGAAGTTCTATGCTTAAAATAAAGTGTTCGTATTGCTGGGAAGCTGCCAAATGGTGTAGGCAAGTTTTGATCGCTCTAAAAGTTAACTACATCAGCCGAGAGTCAGATGCTCTTTGGAAATTGGGAGCAATCTCATTTGCGCACGAAGGAAGATGAAAAGGGAAATATAGTCTGACACTGATAGCAACTCCCGGGATCGAATCACATGCCTTTCGGAAGAGAGTTGTTCTGCAGTAATCCTATATGAAAAGAATAACTTTTAACAGAAAGTGTAAGGTTCCCTTTTCTATAGAAAACATAGATTTTAGATTGAGGGAAACAGAGAGGGACTCGTGTTAAAAAAATTCTGACTCAAAGGTCCTGTAACATAAATATTTGTTTATGATTGGATAACATTCATGGAACAGTTATTCGTAGTTGTTATAAGAAATATTTTATCGTTTGTTACTGCAGTACTTAAAGTTATTACTAAGTACTTGAAACCTGCCTAAAAACTCCGATCATTATTATTATTTATTATGCTTTTTAAATCAATTCTATGGCGCAAATATATCTTTCGGCGATTTTTCTAGAAAATGGGTATAAAATATACCTTATAATAAATATACTATCTATCTCTTTTTATTATTTTATTAACACCTAGATCATTGGTAAAGTAAACACTGGAAGTTGAAACCTCATTTTCTATTAGATCAATTGTGAAATACAATATAAATCCTATTTAAAAATACAAGAATTCAGGGTTCACATATTTTATAGAAAATTGCTTTGTGAAAATAACTTCATTTACTCTCCCTTTTATGCAACGAGACTACATACAATAGGGTCTATCTTTCATTTAATGTAAGAGGTCAGTTATAAAGCTATCTTTGAATACTTATACTTAACTTAAATAGTATAAAATGGTTCAGGAAGAAACACAGCTTAAGGCTATCAGAGACAAATCATAGTTGCGGAAATCACTAAACCAAGGAAGGGAAATGAAATAAATCGCAGAAAAAGCAAAAAAATAAATAAATAGTGAATAATATTAACAAAATTAAGTGATGCACTAAAGAAGGCAACAAATAGTAGAGAGTAATTCCCAAAAGATGTAATCCCTTGGCGAATCTGTATCAACCAACAAGAAGATATATATATATATATAGATTTACAAACACCTTATCGGTCTTGTGAAGAGACTGACTTTTCAATGCATTGTAATTTGCCTCAAACGAAATTAAATTAAAATCTGCTATGATAAGATATCAAAACATTTCCCCGTTTTCTGAGCCTACTTTATATTGGTTAAATATAGAATGTCTTTCAATAACACAAAATTAAACCTGTTATTATCACGCAGATGAGTATTGTGAAATCGAAAACGGAAAATTAAAAGGAAGAATGAACGGCATGAAGATGAAATAAACACCACTGATCCCGAGAAACGCGTTATTGATAGCCGTATTCTTAATAATTAAGTAAAAATTACCAATTTTCGAGTGGAAATTGCAGTTATTTTCTATTACTAGTTAATCGATAAAGAACTGAAATATATTTGATTTATAATTGTAGAACACACATTGCAAAATGATATCATAAGTAGCTGTTTGATTCGATACCTTGGAATGAAATTGACGCTTATTTTAACACGTTCTCTGCGGATCACTACACTGTTGGAGTGATAAATGCATTGGAAAAGGAGGTATCCGTAGTGAACGTGTTAATGCCTGTTAATGCTTCACGTATATTAATAACCTCCGTAAAAACGTCGTAAGATTAAAATCAGTAGTTTAATTAATTCTTGTAAGCATTCCTAAGTATTATAATTATTATTATTACTTTCTTTCTCAACACTGCTGGAATATTCATGGATACGAGTATTAATACCAAGTACTCTCAGATAAAATTAATTCGGCTATTAAAATTATTAGTTACATTTCAAAATTTAACATTTTCTGAGAATAAGGCATGTTAAAATGATAACTGCCTTTTGAATTTTAATGAATATGTTACTGTTTAAACTTCAAGAGTTTCGACCATCGAAGAGTTATTATCACTATGATTATTATTGTTTTTCTAAATATTTTAAAGTATATAGTCCGAAGAAATACGTATCTTAGAACACAGATAAAGGATAATTAATAAAGATAATAAAAACTGCGTACAAGCGTTTCATGCCCTAAATTAAAAATGGGATATTTAAAATTGAATATCCTGTTTATTTATGTCATGTTTGGGGAACAAATATGAATATTTGTCACTGCAGTGGTTATCAAAACTGGTCCTGGAGACAATGTAAGCTACTCCTATTTATAAAATCGTACTTGAGCTACATTGACGATACCACCCACATCTAAAAGCCTCTACAGAGAGCTTTGGATGTCGAAGTAAATGTACCTAATTACGATTTCCGAATACCGCTTTATCGCGGTCGAGTTCATAGGTAGAATAGGCAAGAGAGCAGAATGTTAAAGTAACGACTACGAACACGATACACGACATGACATGCGGACAAGTAATATACGAGTATATGGCCAACATCTGCTTCTTCTTGCCCTCTTAACCAATAACATAATAGCTACTAATGTTATCTGGAAATAAAATAATATGCAGCAGAAAAAACCTTACCAATCCTTGCCATTGGAAATTAGCAGGGAAATTTCCTTTTCTTTCTGAGAATAAGAACCGATTTCTCCACCTAATTTTATGACAGACTTCTATATTCTATCATAGAAGTCTGTCTATATATTATAGAAGTCTGTCTATATATTCTATATATTATAGAATTTTATGACAGACTTCTATATTCTATTATGCTAGATTTTTGTTTTAATTACTGGTTTCAATAGAGGTGAATTAATTGAAAACCATTCAGTAAATTTAGGATATCGAATTAACTTATGTTATTAAGTTATGTTTTTTTTATTACCAAAATTATGCATAATCACATTCTGTCAGAGCAAGTCTGTCGACAGAATGTATGTACAGCAAATGGAAAAAAAATACATAGAAAAAAAAACAATTGAGAAGCCAGCTCAGGCTCACCATAATAATAAAACCATTAATCGTGCTGAATAAGAAGAGAATACAACAGGACAGAATGACAATTTACAATATAATTAATTATAATAAGTTTACAATACAAGTAATGCATGACAAGAGAAAAAAAGTAAAAGAAAAGACAAGGTAAAAATAAAACATACTTACAAACTCTTTAAATACATCAGTAAGCATCTTTTAATGATAACCTTAATATTGTGACACTTAGAATTTTGACTCACGTTTTTATAAATCTTTTTATATTTATTCCAAATTTCTGGAACTAGACTTTCAAGTCTATACTGTCCATAATTATTATAGAATCTAGGAATGACAAAAGCTTCACTTCTTTTTTCATAGGGACTAGAATATAATAATAATAATAAAACGTCTTTATTGGGCGAAGACATTTTATGATTATTATTATATTCACTTAACTTAATAACATAAGTCAATTCGATATCCTAAATTTACTGAATGGTTTTCATTTAATTCACCTCTATTGAAACCAGTCATTAAAACAAAAATCTAGCGCAAGTTATTTAACAAAACTGTAATGTACATGAAGAACAAGAAACGTTACGATAATTACGAGATTGACTATAAACTAATTCTAGAAGCACACACTGGCTTTATATAGAGAAGCACTGACTCTTTAAATATTGTCTTCTGACACAGTCTCGATTGAAAGGCCTTCCATGACCCAGACTTTTGACCTTCATACATGAATATTCTCCTCGCGCTCCTCCCATTTTAAATTTGCGTCCCTCTCTAACCTGCAACCTGGGCTCATCTCCAGTTGGCTTCAAAGACAACGGTGCCCCAAAAGTTAACGTTGATAAGTAATTCATGAGCCGAAGTTTACTATTCGTAAAAAAATAGTGAAGCAATTCTGTCTAAATACACTTATAATATGAGCTGTGAATTAGCTGCATTTTCAATTTCAGAGCATTTGTGCGTTTAATATATAAGAACATTTTAACATAGCCTGGACCTTAAACGTAAATAATTATCACTTTACGATATGGAATAGTAAAGGCTATCAAGAGACATCTCAGACAGGGTGTCAATGCTTCTCCGTCAAAAAGTCTATTGAAAATCTTCAAATCAGAATTAATCAAGATTTTTTAAACAAATTACTATCTCATTTAGGAGCAACGAAAGTTTAAACTTCCGAAATAATACCTTACTTTGGCCACAAATGCATTTTTCGTGTATTTTTCATGCGTTTCTTTCTTTCCTAATATACACGATCATGATGCTACGCTGAACGATTTGAAAATTGTTATGTATATTTGCATTAGTCTTCTATCTCTGTAGGTTTTTGTGATCTAAATTACATCCGCTTGAGATCGTTTTGCCTTCTTTACTTCCTGAAACTGAATCTATGCTTTTATATTATCCAAGAACTTCTGTTTATTTTTTCTCCTCTTTTATTAAGCATCTTACCTTCGATCACATTTTTTACATTCCATTGCCTCTTAATATTTTACCCATGAATTTCTTGCTCCCGTTTCATTTCTTGCACACTTCTCTCCAACTAACTCGTCCGCTTTTAAGCTTGCTCCTCTATCAACGCAACTGAAAATCGTAATTAAATAGTAATTCTCGACTCATAACACGGTACGAAAGCATAGTTCTGTCTTCCTTACAACATGAGATCAATCAGCTCTTACCCCACACTCAACAAATTTCCCCTTTAACGACTCTCTCAACGCTCTTTTAGAGAATCTAAAGAAGACAGAGGGACAAGTCCGAAAATTAATTCATAATCCAGGTCGACACTGATTGGTGCCAACACATCGTCGATATGAAAACTCCCAGTTTGTTTGTAAACTCAATTACCACTCCATCAACATCATTCTAACTTCCTGGAACTAACTTAATCAATTATCGACGTTTGCGGGTCTTCCCTCCCAATATGGTGAGCACTGATATACTCACTTTCAATCACTCCCCCACTGTGAACACTTTTGCAAACTGAGATGAAGGTTTTGTTTGTGCATACAAGTTCCGGAAGCATGCAGTTGGCATACTAAATTAGATATCTTCGGGAGACGCCTCGGTTTATGTCCGTCGTCGGAGTGAACCGAAGGGAGCAAGAACAACCACAAGACCACCACACTTGAAAGAGCGAGTTTCCCTACCTCAAGAATCCAAAGATCGAATACCGGAAGAGATCACGTCCAGGATCCGTCTCAATGTAAACTTTTAGCTGCTCTGGTTTCACCTGAGTGGATTTTCCAGTAATGAGTTAAATTGACTACATTACGGATCCGATGATTGGAAACCATTAACTTAATTCCTATGCAACACGGAAATTAAAGGGGTCCATACACTAAATTTCTTTTCTAACAGGAGCTATAATCATCCCGTTTGTTTGCCTAAGCATTTTCAAAATTGCTACTCCTTGCAATTCATGGAGATGCAAGCAAAATCGTGAAACCGGTTTTACATAAGAAATATGCTTTCTCTTATCTTCGTTATAACGGAGACTCCTTGACAATGATTAGGCTTAAGTTTCCCAGAGTTTTCTCATTGGGTTAGGGGACTAGACACGTCAAGGTGTGCACCTAGAAAAATCGGAGACTGGAAAATCCGGGTTCGAGTCCCAGTTCCGTCTGACTTTTTACACGTCCGTTTCTCCTTGAGGGTTTACTAAAAGTATTTATTAAGAGCCAAATTCCTAATGGTGTTATCGATAAATATTTGGACGCTTAAAAAATGTCTTCATAGGCAATGCTTTCTTATCGTGAGAATCAATTATTTCACCTAACAACGTAAATAATAGCGCTCTAACGCCAAGGTCCCGGGTTCGAATCCCGGCTAGTCGGATTTTCCCTGTTAGGGAATGGTCGTGCGTGTTTGTCCTTAGAGTCTGTGATAGTCCAAATTATTAAAACGGGTGTAATTGGGGCTTCCTGTATCCGTTAAGCAATAAGAATAGATTACTGGTTACGATACCTAAGCTCCCCCATAGATTCTAGATGCGCCCCTGAGTGTGGCCAAACCTTTTATGGCTCTTGTGTCAAACTTTTCTTAATCTTAATATGAGGAGCTTTATTAAAAACTATGAAAGTGCGCCATAAAATACAGAATGTACCATAATGAATTCGCTTGAATTCATTGGAGGGATTTGTACGTAAAAGATAAATTTTAATGTATTAATAAATTCTTTAAATAGGACCGAATAATAGTTCATTGTGTAAATAGATTGTTTTTTGCTTGACATATCATAATCTAATAGGTAGAAGATATCGCCATACCACAAAAAATATTCTGACATACCAATTTTTAACCCTCCCTTGTACCTTATTCTTATATTTTTCCTCTTCTCAAAATAAGTAAAAATCCATATCTACGGTAAACTTGCTACCGTGAAAGCTTCCGCAGACTCTAAACCGAATACAAATCTCTACTTTGATGACTCACTCCATTAATTCCCGTACGTTAAAAATAAACACACTGAAATTCTCTTTCATGCTCATCTGCCTTGCGTATACGGCGAAAAAGAGTTTAATCGGTACGCCTTGAAGTATCACTAGTCCCGCGGGATCCGCTGCCTTCCGATTTAAGAGGATTACGTTTGCAGAAATACAGATTGGACTATTAACGATTCCTGAACCACAAATACAGCTCCAAGAGCCTCGCCTCGATGCTGTCGCGCTATCTCTGCTCGCAGATTGCGCTTTGAAGTCGAGATGTTGAAGATTTTATGCGGTTTTAGAGTGCCACATATTTTCTGGTGGGCAAAGGATTTCCAACTTTAATCTCCATTCGCGCTGAATTCGCGTTGGACGTCGCCAAACGACGTCCGGATTTTCGATCCGAATTCCCCATTAGCGGAGCCAAATGAAAGAAAAACTGTTTTTGCCTCATCTGGTCCATAGGAATTCAAGGATCGCGCGACCTCGATGAAACACAGATCTCTTACCCAACTATCGCAATCCTAGGATTATTGACTAGATCATGGGTCTACAAACATTCAGCCTTGCTAGCTATAAAACAAATAACATCTTCCTTCGGGAAACTGGAAGACTAATTAGAGGACGAAAAAAGGAAAAACGTCGGTTAAAACAATTTTAACCCGTATCATGTCATTGGGGCACAATTATCCGTATAAAACCATTCGATGCAATAGAGAACATAGCCATGGGAGAAGGGGGGAATTTATGGCGGTCAAACTTACCCAATAAGAACTGAATTTTTCGCCTATACAAAGGAAAACATGAACTTCCGACGGAGACGCACTTAAAAATGAGACTTAATTAACATAGTCAGCAAGCTACCGAATAGGCAAGAACGTTCGCCTTTGGTGAAAACGGTCCCAGGTTCCCGGCAGGGGTCCGTGTATGCGAATTGACCTATCAAACCACTTTTGAAAGTACTAACTATACTTTTGAAGTAATAGTATACTATAAAACATAATTACCAGAAACTAACTTAGACCTCTATATCAAAGGTGAGCACGGAAATGTGAACCTTTCGAAAGCAATAAAATTAACTTATTAAAGTGAAATTGAAAAGTAAGTAAGGGAAGTTCAACCAATCACCTGTTACCGTATCTATTAAATTTTGATGTACGGTAGTATATTTCGCATCTAGATAGTTTGCAAATTTGTGTTCTCTCAGTTGTGCTAAATTCCTTCCAAAGGCTTATCCTGGGCAATCCTCGGATCTCGGACAATCCAAACCAAATAAGTGAATGAAATATTACGTTACATCAACGCATATTATGTAGTAATTATTGATTTTTCCGCTTGAGTCATTCACTACGGTGTTGTGGATTATAAATAACATATACAATTATTAAAATTTTCATATGAATTAAATTCGATTTAGAGTGAGAAAAGGATGTTGGTGATAGTATATCCCCTAAACGCGTCTAGCCACTTGCAGGGTGAATATATAAATTAAATTAAACGTACAATGAATCAATATTAAGGATTTAAGGAAAGGCGTAATTCTTTGCACGATGAAGTCGTGCGGCTGATCCCAAGGGAATAACAAGTGTGAAAAATAGCGACACGACTGGAACTCGAACCCAGGTCTCCCTGTTCAGTTCAGTTCAGTCTACCAGTTCAGTGGTTAGATTATCTGCCCGGAAAGTGGGAGACCTGGATTCGAGACCCAAATATGTCATTATTTTTCACAATTGTTATTCCTTTGCAATCTATATTTAAAAGCTAATTAAATATTTCTTATATTTAGAACAAAACCCCTTATATAATTGTTATAAGAAACAATTTATAAAAAGCCTTTAGATCATTTTCATTTACGCAGTTTTATGGGCCATTGATAAAAAATAAACGTACCAAAATAAATTAATACTCACGTACGTATATATACTCAAGGTAGTGCAGAGCAATTCAGCTGCCTGTCGAGAACTTTTTGATATTTTTGGGATTCCCCTCAACATTTAGATCGAATTTCAATGCTTTCTTTGATTCTCTCACTTCTCACTTTTCAAAATCAACAAAAGTGCTGTGAATTTTAGGATGATTTTAAAATTTCATCCTCAAGTGGAGATTTGGTTTTGATTTTCCCCATGTTCATGATAGGTACCGTCAGAGTTATCTACGAAAACAGGCTTGAATAAACATCCTCAACTGAGTACTTAAGCAAAAATATCAGATCAACCTTGTATGAATTGACATTCGTGGAAATGATATCAGATCTCCCATTGTAGATTATGCTGGATGAGAATAGACACACTGTACTCCAAGCTACTGCAGTGGTCAAATTCAGATATTTGAAAGCGCGAAGCAATGAGCTGCTCTAAATTGGTTTGCGTTCTGGACAGAACTCCTGAATGGGCCTAATACGCCCACCCACGGGCCGTAGTGCTTCCGTGACGTAGATTGTACATAGTTGACGTAACGGAATGATCATTCCCTTCCAACGGTAGGATAGAGAACGGTAAATATCGCAATCGTATATCATTTTAACGCAGTAGTGATGGTAGGTACTCAGTTAACTGTTGAAGAGGGAACTAACATTAGAGACGAACGCCAAATAACAGTTACATATGAAGCTTGCAAGTTCTGAGTAGTTCTTACTGGGTCATAAAAGAAAGGGACGAAATCATCGGATAAATACAAAATCAAAAACTAACACATAATTTGATTTATAAGTGGTTTATCTGTAGCAATATTTTATGCAAATCACTACTTTTAATACAAAAAAATCCCAAAAATGTCAACGGAATGAAATTCTTTATCGGTTAATTTAATTTTGTAAGTGTTTGATAACATTTTGTTCTTAGATCAACCAATTTTAAAACAAATGTACCGCAAGGATTGGTGAAAGATAAATAACTAATCAGAGCCATACGGATTGATCCCAAGGAATAACAGACGTGATAAATAGCGACATGACTGGGACTCGAAATATAGTAATCAAATGATTATAATGATTCTTTATCATCCATTCACTCTTATCAATCAGTTAATATTTGTAGAAGAATATAATCAGAGTAAAAACACGAAAATATAGAAGTTTTTTATATATAAGTTAAAATGTGGGATAAGACAGTTGAACTAGAAATTAGCAATATTATTCCGCAAGTTCGATAAAATTATATTCAAACGAGATGTAAGCCGCATTATCTCAGCATGGCTATCCTATGAAACGCAGATGAATTTCCAATATAAATGGATCACTCGCGTGGTCTAATTAAGCGTCGAAAATGACTCGTATCGGACATTTTTCGCAGCCTTTTGCAAGACGAATCGCCAGTGATGGACAGAGTGGATTATCGAAAGTGGACACGTGTCATGAATTCCACGGTCAGTGAAAGGTTTCAATATTCCGCAATTTCAGAAGTTGTCAAATTGACTTCAACGGGAGCGGTGTGATTTAGCATCCAACCGTGATAAAAGATCAATCTGCGAGAGACTCGATATGTTTACTTTCCAACCTCATTGACCACAAGTGAATGATTGCTTCTCATCTAACTTAAAATATTACGCAATGAAATCTCGTTTTACAAATTACATACCTCGATTTTGAAAGTGTTACATTGGTAATTTGAAGACCTACTGCCTGCACCTCAAGCATAAAGATGTGTAATTATTACTGCAAAATTATTCAAAATGATGAATCACCTCAGTTTTCGGACGGTAATAATTACTTCAATATCGGCCAAGAGTTTACAAAAACGGAAACAAGAAACATAACATCTTAATATATGCAAAATCATAATAAAAAGCAAACCCTCGACTACTTTTTGCACGGTTATAAGAGAAAAATATTTTGAAGAATTAATAAAGGCTCAATGGAAGACGGATTATGATCTTAGGTGACCCTAAAAGTTCAACTGGAGTTAAATAGTAAATCTATAAATTTAATGTAATCAGATGATTTAAGGAAAACGCTATATACATCTTAGTGTTTTATCTCTTTATATAGACGCTTCTCCGGATATATATATATATATATAGGATACTAAAGGCGAGGCAGAAGGAAGTGCCTCACGGAGCCGCCGATTTTTTTGCCGTAAAGTCCCGGGTTTGGACATCTAGGAAAAAAGCGGACTTCCATTCTACGCATCATGGGTTCGATTCTAGGGGGCCCCAAAAACGGCCACTTTCCCATAAGAATGCATTGAGCGCATTTTCAAAAATTCATTTAGCGTATTTAGCGTAAAGATAGAACGTTGAAATTTACGGAATCGTTAGAAAATGATTTTATCTTCCGTTTGCCGCAAAAGATTTATCCCTGATGGCCCCAGGTTCGATGCTAGGTAAATTCTTAGTGCAAAACTTTCAAGAAATCATTTCGGGTATTTCTAGGTAAGATAGAACGTTCAAATTCACGTCATCGATAGAGCGCAAACACCTCTATAGTATACCTAGAGGTTTTTACCCTGAGGGTCCTTAGTTCGATGCTAGGGCAGTTTTTCTGTCTGAAGTTCATGAATTCATTTAGGGTATTTTCCGTTAAGATAGAAACATGCAATTCACGGTGTTGTTAGAATAGATGATTGTCTATCGTATGCCGTAAAGATTTTTGCCCTAGAAGCCCAGGTTCGATCCCAGGACCATTCGAATGACCAAATTTTCAAAAAATCGTAACGGTATTTCCCGGGCAGGTAGAAGGTTGAAATTCGCTACATCTATAGAAGATAGGGATTTCTATCGTATGCCGTAAGGATATCTGTCCTAATAGACCCAGGTTCGATGCTAGGACAAATCGTATGGACGTATTTTGAATAATTCGTTTACGTTTTGTAGTTGGTGCATGGAACTCGGTGTATGGAAGGCGGAGTGTTGCAGGTAGTGTGTAATGCCTTAGTTAATCTATCTTACATTAAGCTTGCAGTGTGCAAGCAACTTTTACTCGTATAGTATATGCACACTTAATTTTTATTTTCCAAATAGTTAATTGTCCCAAAGGATACATTCGTCACAGTAGATATCAAATTTAAGTTTGTATCTGTTATATAAAATATGAATTAAGAAGAAAACAAATTGTATAGTTATGAGCAGAGAAATTTTACTTATGCGATTCGATAAATTTCAGTTTTCCCACAGAGATGTACAATATGAATCCAAGCTCTACTTTCTGGAACGTAGGTATACTAAAGAAGTAGGAAGATAATTATTGATTTCCACAGAATATATATTTCTCAATATATTCTGTGGAAATTACTAAGTGTTTGTTCCTACTACTTTTGGATGCATAGTATCTTTAATTTTTGTGGAGCAAACAGAAATCATTCGTCATTCCCTCAGTCAAAGAATGTGTTGTGTCAATATCATCAAATGGCTTCGTTAGCTGGAGAATATGCTGCCTCTTCCCATGTAAAACGCATTTAAAAATCTTTCACCGCTAGTACTATACATACATTCGACAGGTGCTTCAAACCTTATACCCTCCATGAAGTAATTATTTTAGCTAAAACTTCGCGGTTCGCCATACCAAGCTTTTTTTCGTGATTATAAGTTAAACGTTATAAATCGCAAATAAAGCAATCATTTTTTAGAACTGCAATCAAAAACTACCACCAAACAACTTTGGGTCTAAAAAATTCAAGCGCATCCAGGTAATTTCATCTAAAGAATTCTTTGAACACTCGCAAACTACAGTTCATAACATCTCACTTATATCATATCAGAGTACTCTAATTATGATTAAAAAACGAGCTTTAGATCAGCGATTCTCAAATTTTTATTCCTGTAGACCTCTTTTTATATAGTCTCGTATTTCTGCAAATTTTATTAAACTGTCATGTAATTATATGACGAGTAGTAGAAGTAGCATTTATTTATACACATAAGCTTTGGAAAAGGACTTTTAATCCCTGTCCAACCATAGATATGAAGTGCTTACACTAAGTTATAAATTAAATTGCTAGATAAAAGTAGTATTGAGATTCTCACCGGCCATACCTGCAGGTTCCTCTGAATTCAACCCACTGAGTATCCCCAATTTTACACATAAGAGCTCCCAGCGGGACTCAAACCAGGGACTGCTTTCACTCAAGGCAAACGCGCTACCAGCTTGCAATCCGGGAGCCCCAGATCATTAGAATGGATGTGTTACGTCAGTAGTTTCCTTATGCTTCCCTAGGATTAATTAGCGCGAAAATTTACGCCCAATTTCAGTAATGATCCTCCATCTTCGTTTCTGAAGAATCTCCTTTGATATTTAAATAGCCGTATTTGCATATCGATCAACGAAGGAGGCTAATTACCTCTTCGAGAGGGAGTAGACCTGATGACGTACTGAAACCCCTCAGATTCCAACACCTGCATGAACAGGCATGCGCTTCCTCCAAATGTATCTCAAGATCCACTTGAAGACGATTAGCCATCGAACTCAATCCGTGTGTGCAAAGTCAAGGAGTCGCATACGTGCTCGAAATCCTAAGACTAGGATCTCTCAAGACTCGAATTTAAGCTACCTTAAACAAGGGTGGATGCATGCATTGGCACTCTCCGCTCATGCATGTGTGCTCCTCTTCTCATCCTTCTCATCGCTGGCTTGATTTAAAGCCACCCGCGAATGAGATCAAACTGGTTAACCGAGACAATTAAAGAGGACTAACAGTTCCCTTAACAAGAGCTGCGGAGCGAAGAAATGGCTGTGATGTATGAAATAAATTAGCAAAAATGCCACAATATTCTTTCTTGATGCAAATGGCAGCGTCGATCAAAGTCATTCTCAGATAAAGGAATAAAAATTGGCCTTTTATTGGGACTCATTGGAAAAATTTGTATCAGAATAGGTCATAAATTATTATGCTCACATCTTGCTTGCCCTCTCTCCAACTTTATGGAATCACATAATACTATAAATAAATAACTCCCTGCATTGAAACGTACGATATAAGTATTACTTGCATAACGGTGTCATGTATGACGATCAACTACCAAATCTATGACGTCTGTACATCATCTATATTAGTTTTCAAACATATTTACCAGTAAGGGTCTTTTATCATAGTTTTGACATTTATCCGAAGTTTCATAGGTAAGTTAATATCGAAATTAACATTTCAGCATTTATTTCTTTCTACTGACAATGAGAATGTTTTTAAACTCCTCTGAATTATTAAAAGCTTTATCTTTGATCGGCTAGAGGATGGGATAACGCCAAAAGCTACATGGTGAACTTATTTTGAGGTAATGTCTTTCTATCCAGTCAGCTGCATGAAAGCTGGTCGGATCTTCATCTCCCGGAATTAGCTATAATGGCCAGGTTAGGGGAGAGATAGAATGATATGAATGGGAAACGTCCTATATCCTATAGCAATGGTCCTATGAATATCACTTTCCACAGCGTTCGGTAACCCGTGGCAAGGACGAATGCCATTAATGAACATCATTCATACCTCGGTAACTATCACATTACCAAAGCATTACAGGAGTAAATTAGCAATAAAATTTTCTCCATCTTTTACTAAGATGCCAAAAGCAGACTATCGTCAAGATATGATCGTATGAACAAAGGTTATTTATGAATTAAATGATTTCGTAATTAGGAAGAGAAATCTTCCGTTAAATAAGCTGCAGTAGCACTGCTAAAAGTTCTTCGGAATCTGAGGTAATTTCATACGTATGAAATCCAACCGAGAATATAACACGGGACCACTTTCACCGAAGGCGAACACAATATCCCGGAGCCCTTTTAATTAACTCCTCACGTTGTAGCTGAAGCATGCGTATATGCTTGCTTTGTGTTACTGATTAATATTTCGAATTTACTCATTTTAGCGGCTCTTGAATACCTAGTATTATTCGCAAATATAAATTCAACGGCTGCAATAATAGTAAAGAGTTATGCGCAAAAAAATGATTATTCGACATTCTTTCGAGCGTATAATCCCAATCGCGGTTCCATTTCAACACCAATCGAAATCAGGTAATGATGGAGCGGAATATCATAGAAAGGCGATCTCTTTGATACATTAACACCGTGATTATCATAATCCCGCACGTTGGAGATAACCACTCGTATCATGAATGATTACAGGCATTTCGAACGCATTTCTGCCATGTTAATGCGAGCATTAACTCTTGTATCACTCCGCGAAGTGAATGTAAACCTTCAATTTATGAATAAAGAGCAGACACTGAACGATTTACAGCGAAATCAACCTTTCGTATGCGCCAACACATCGCAAATTTAAGTAGATAAAGATGGAAGCCTATGGATGAAAAAAACCGTTTCATCTCTTCAGCTTTCTCTTGTCTTTGGAAATACGTCAATGTAACACATTGAAGTTATTGCAAATAGAAGTCCACTTGGTGCGGGTGATTTCACACATTCAGATAATTTAAAATGATTTAGAATTAAGTAATAAAAAATAGTGAGCTGAAATTGCGTCAATAGATATAATTTCTTGAATCCCTCGGATTCAAAAGATAAAAAGTAGTGTTACTGCTATGATAATAATACGAAATGCATGGAGCTGAGTGTAAGGTTTTTTTATATAAGTTAAAATGTGGGATAAGACAGTTGAACTAGAAATTAGCAATGTTATTCTGCAAGTTCGATAAAATTATATTCAAAAGAGATGTAAGCCGCATTATCTCAGCATGGCTATCCTATGAAACGCAGATGAATTTCCGATACAGGTTCCGACAACTGAGGCTTAGGTTTGACATTGCTAAACTACAGAACTTCGACGTCACAGGTGTGACAATTAATTACTAATATAAGAAGCATGCTACAGTCTAGGCTTAAATGTTGCAATGTAATAAGAGACGTTCTAAATTATGAAACATATAAAAAATCCAAATCAAGAGCGCTGCATTTTCTAGTGCATTATAATTCAAGAAACATTTAACTTACTTTGAAAAGGGTTGATTTGGGTAGCTCGAGCGGGGTATAATAAAAATAATTCTAATAATTTCTATAATTTCTTTATTTCCCTAACACAAATAGCACATTTCTTGTACACTGACGGTGCTGTAGTCGTGGTTTACCAATATCAAACCTGTCCTAGCAATTATTTTTACATAAAATCGACAAGTAATGCATTTCAAAAACTTCAAGCATACTTATTAGATGCCACTTATCACTGCTAACTGGACCTAATTTAATAATAAATTTGTGGCGGTCCCATGGTGTAATGGTTAGCACTCTGGACTTTGAATCCAGCGATCCGAGTTCAAATCTCGGTGGGACCTTCAAATTTTTTCGTACTCAACGGTGGTGCGAAAAATGGCAACTCGACCTAAACGCAAGCAAATGCTCCGTAGTAAAATTTTTCGAAAGAAAACAGTTGCGGCAGAATAAATCGTACAGTATTAGCGGAACGGTAATTAAAGTAGTGGACTCGATAAAATATCTCGGAATCACTCTTACGAATAACATGAACTGGAGCACGCATATCGGTAACATTTGTGCTAAAGCTACTAGAAAACTCGGTTTCATTAGGCGTATTGTCGGTAAATGTGACGAAAAAAGTTAGAGAACGATGTTATTTTACGTTGGTTAGGCCTCATCTTGAATGCATCAAGTATATGGGATCCGGCAGACGAAACATGCATCCGTGAACTCGAGAAAGTACATACAACGGAAAGCGATACGTTTTGTTAAGAAACGCTACGATAAAAAAGCAAGCGTTACCAAAATGCTGTCAGATGCAGGTTGGGAATCCTTAAAAGATAGGAGACTAGAAGCTAGATTTCGATTGCTTGATAAATTTAGGGAAAGTACATTTGCGGAAGATATAGTAGATATTATGAGACCCCCCTGCTACCTTGGACGATCAGACAATGAGCGCAAAATAAGAGAAATAGATGCTAGGACGAGTCGTTTTAAGAATTCATTCTTTCCGCGAACTATACGTGATAATAATAGTCTAAAAAAATAGTCCGAACGCCCGGTGTTTTCACCCCCTGCCACACGCCGTAAGGCGGCTTGCAGGGTATTTATGTAGATGTAGATGAATAAAATCATCCCATTTCTTTATTTCCTCTTTCATAAGACATTACGTGATTATTCCGCCGAGTATAATGCACAAAAGCATTTCTAACTCCTTCGTAAAGAGTTGACTATTGCAATCTGCATCCAACAAGTTACGCCTTCGCAAACTTCCCTTCTGTTTTGTTAAGACTTAAGAACAATGAGACGGTCAAGGTTCGCACATCTGAAAATACTCTGTTTACTGTAGCTGGTATATTTTAGGCATCTCGCCTCTTGCTTAGACACACTGTACAACCTACGTCGCACCGGGAAAAGTAATTCGGAGAATTCTCAGTTGTTATCCTTAACATCAATCTGAAGACACAAGAAAACCGTTGTTTCAACATGAATGCGTGAGCGAATTGTTCCGCTCACGAGACTTCGAAATCCTCCAGACGAAGTCTTTTCTCTATTTGCAAACATATTACGCAAAAAAAGACGGTGAAATTCTAAGAGAAGCTTCAGCAATGCTTAACTCATTACTTAAAAATGTTCCAAGGAAAATAAAAGCAATGCAATATTTTACGTAAAAATCTAATAAGTTTCTCGACCATTTTGGATGTTTTATCATCTTCAACCGTTAAAGTACTTTTCTGCGTCTACTTAAATACCCTTCGAGCAGCCTTTCAGCGTGTGGCAGGTGATGTAATATTAATAATAATGATAATAAAATGTTATTATTGAAAGACGTTATTGAGACTTCTTAGTACCTTCTTATATCAACAACCCTTTGTCGTTGAATAGTTGAAAGAAAGAGATAGCTTTTGTGAGATACAAAAGTGTGTAAACACCAAGCGTCCGAGTTAACTTCTTTAGCTTATTTTCATCGCGTATCCTTCGTGGAAAGAAGTCCCCAAAACGACTTGTCCTCGCATTTACGGGTATTTCTCTTATTTTACGTTAATTGTCGGATCAGCCGAAGTAGCAGGAGGGTCGCATAATAGCGGTTACGTCTTCCGCAGATGTACTTTCTCTGAATGTATCAAATAATCTTAGCTTATCTTCTAATCTCCTCCCTTTCAAGGATTTCCTGCCTTCGTCTGAAAATATTTTCGCAACCCTTGCCTTTTTATCCTAGCATTTGATAACAAACGTATCGCATAGTGCAGCACATTTTCGAATTCGCGGGCACACGTGTCATCCGACGGAATCCATATACTCGCCACATATTCCGAAAGGGGTTCTTAAATCTTTATTGACAAATGCATATAGCATTAATTATTTTATGAACTCCAAGCAAGTAACATTAAAAAGAAAATTTTATATTTTCAAGAGCAAACCATTTTTTCGAATCAAAATCCCAACATCTTTTCTGTAACTACCTTTTTTTAGAACTTGGGTGTAATTTATAAGCTGATCCATTGCAGATAAAGGGTATATTGAACTAATTACTTAATCACCGAAGACATATATAGGTGAGCGTTAATTCTAAAGGATTTAATGAGCATGAAACTAAAGAGATATTAACAAGGAATTTATCATTGTATGAATAATGTAAAAACACGATATTTATTGTTCCAGGACTTCGATCTTACTCTTATCAGTACAGAGAGCTTTTTTATTAAATACATAACATATCCATCCCGTAATATATCGATATTATGCTATAGTAAAAGACGTGGATGAGTTAATGATGAATTTTATGACGGGTTAATGCGAGCGATTTTCCTCTCGGGCGCCCACGAGCGCTTTATGTTTTCATGAAATTTGCTAGACAAATTTTCCGAAGATCCTTAGTAACCTAACACTTCGTATAAATCGTCGTTCCATTAGTGAACGAAGGCCATGGGCTGCGTAGCAAAATTAAAGGTGACTATGCCTAGCGACACAAAATCAATCTCATTGGTTCATTTGATTTTGCGACCTCACCTTAATGAGATAGAAGCCTCCAATCGATTAGTCTTAATCAGTAGCCTCATTAAGGTCACCCCTGCTCGTAAAAAATGAGTCTCTTCTACCAATTAAAATGTTACTAAGTCCTCATTAATTAAAGACTTTTTCTATCTGATCATTACATTAAAATATATAGTATGTAAAAGAAAAATTTCAGTATCGAATGCCAGAGAAACCTATGCCACTATCAGTAATTTTATTGATCATTAGTATAAGTATAATATTAGTATAATCCACATTAAGCACTGATGAAATGATAAGGCAGAACAAAGTCTTCAATAATACGCTTAATTCAGTAATAAATTACTAAAGCAGATACATGTGAGGTACAAAATAAGGAAAGTATTTAGGATAACTCTAGAAAGATAAGACGAGCTCTTAGGAGAATTCTAAAGGACTCACGGACGTGAGATAATTCTGACGAGAACTGGACTTGAACCAGGATCTTACTTTTGCTTTGAATTTGCTCTGTGAGACAGTTCTATGGTTAGAGCAAAGTTAAATACAAATTGGTTTAAATATATTTGTGCCATGGAAAGAGACATTTGATCAGAATCTTAATGAAGCGCTTTACAAACACTACATAAACGTTTGTGTACTTCTACACCAAAATATTTCTAAGATACTGAGGGAGGATAAACTTAGATGTAACTAACCGATTAAAATTAGATAAGTTTTGAGCAAACTGACGTTCCATGAAAGTACGTTAGTCAATCAGCAAGCATACAGTATGACTAATAGGAAGAAAGTTCAACAGGAAATTTAAGTTTTATGGAATAAATTCACAAATGAGCTTGACGTAACTTTTACGTAACTTAAACTAAAACTTTGGGAAAAGTAGCACAGCTAAATATCTCCGAGCTACGAGATCTTCCAAACTATAAAAATTTCAATAGACGAAAGGCTCGCAGGATTTTATACACGTAAAACAAAAGGAAAATGTCGTTCGAAATTGGATAGACCTGATATCATAAGGATATCTGAACGTTTATGCTGGAATCTACAAGATCCTAGGCAATATTTCGTTCTAATGTTAAAAATTTTCTTAGAGCTGATTTCAACTATTTCCTACAATACCAAGGAAGAGTGTACTTGATAAAAGTCTGACGGGACGGGGAATCGAACTCGGGTCTCTCAACCTCTCCGTTGAGCTATCCCGGCAGAATATTTTTCCACACTTACTCGTCTTCTATTTCGTACAACATGAAAATATTCTCAAGAACACATTTATATCGTCACGTATACATAAATATTGCACAAACAACGAGATCACGTGGAAAAACATCTTCTCCTAAATGTATGATAATTTTGCGAGAGTAATATTATTTAAATTGAATAAGAAGAATTACACCCTTGAACCATTCTAAGAACTTAAGGAAGCAGTATAAATGAAATTGTTGAAAATATCCTCCTATTTTCGCAGTATTATTCTGGGAATAGTGAAATACCTTAAGTAATTATAGCATTCACCGCATTCTTCTCTAGCGCTTTGTCAAAGTTACACCCAAAAGTCGACGCGGAAAAGAGAAACAAAAGGGGAGAAATAATTGCACGGCCCATTCTACTGGATCGAGTCCAGTTTTACGCAAAATTTATTTAAAGATTGCGAGACCGCCTTCGGAGTTGGGTATTCCCAACGTTTTTCCTTAAACACTCCGTCCGGGTGATAGAACAAAACCGGAGATCAGAGGAGAGGTGGTTAAAAATATCTCCACTCCTCCATTTTTTACTTAAAACCAGGGTTGATCTAAATCGCGAAAGAACGGCGATTCTTTTATAATTTTAAATGGCCTTCCCAGGGCAGAGTACATTGCGCCTGGTGATGGTGTATCGGAGTGGGTCGACGCTTATAGGTGTGTCTAGGAGTGAGGCCAACGAAGCCCCTCATCGGCGCCTGTGGCTTCGGAAAACACACTTACATTCCCGGCCAAGCTACTCTCAAGGAAAATAAACCCGAGGGTTTTGTCAGCCTGCAATACTCCGGGAATAATGGGTCGAATACGCCCACTATCAAGCAGCAGAGAAGAATACATCAAACTTCGTGTGCTGTTTAACATTAATCGTAGACGCAGTGGTCTTCAATCCCTTGCCGAAAACTGTTGAGAAGTTTACACCAAATGTTTGATACTCTTATGAACGTGAAGGATGAAACTTGCCACTGATAGCTAAGTTAATTAATATTGCACAAACTCTTAAAAAACATTAACGATGCGCAAAGACTCCAAAAATCCCACAAACAATGTGAAGAAACCCAAAACCCCATCAACAATGAATAAAAACTTTAAAAACCCTCAACAAAATGTAAAACTCCAAAAACCATCAGCAATGTTGATTGTTGGTGATTTTTGGAGTTGGTTTTTCGCTATTAACTATGAGAAATTTGCATGAAGTTTTCTCGGGATTCCTGCCAGGTCGCATGCTCGATGTTCAGGACGAAGTGTTACTTCGTCCTGAAGATGGCTCCTAGGGAAGGAGCCGAAACGTCGGCCAACAGCATGCGACCCGGCAGGAAACCCGAGAATACTTCCTGCATCATATACGCCGGGAAAACACGAGATCTTTCTTATGATAAAGTTATTATATGCAAAATTTTAAACTATAATAATTACACGTTATTAAATTAAAAAGTAACTTTAGATATAGTGAATATAAGTTATGATAACTATTGAAACTAGTTATTTAGGTAGGTTTTTCTATGGTGATACTAAGTAACTTGATAGTCATGTAAAACATTATAAATCTTAAAATAGGGACTCCTTTACAAACAAATAGTCCCACCTAGTGTGAGCCAAATTGCACGAATAATTTTGTAAAAAATTTGTAATTTTTTAAACATATGAGGGCTTGTAAAAAATATTCTATCCATTTCAAGAGTAGTGAAAACATTATCATCTCCAATTGCACGCCACCTCTTTAATTACGGTTAAATAAAGAAGTGATAAGTAAATTTTAACCCTAAAATAGCGATTATTAATCTAAAATTTTAAAAACAGTGGATCGTAATACTAACAATCATTTCCTTGAAAATATTAATAATATCATGCGAGAAAATATTTGAGAAAGCTGATGAAAAGAATAAGACAACGCTTATACTCGTTAACATAAAGTCGAGGCCAAAGTAGTGGATTTTGTTATTTGAGAAAGCCTTTTACAGCCTTCTACAAACAACTGCTCAACTTTACGGAAACTATAAATGTAAACAATAACAAATCTAGTGAACGATGGATACCGGTATTAATATTTTTTTTAATTGGGGAATGAGAGGGAATAGGGATAAAATAAGCAACTTAGGCATAGCAGAGGAAGAAATGGATTATTCATAAATCTCGATTAACCAAGCAGTTGATGGAGTATCAACCTAATGGAAAAATACACGTTCACAGGCCAAAGAAGACAGAGCAATAGAAGTTAGGCAACAGGAAAGATAAACGTTCCAATCTACGTTTACAGGAAGAAAAATCATAGTAAATAATAAACATAAAAATCATATATGTTTGGCCAAGATAATAATATGAGTAATTTAAATTCAAAACAGTACACAACTCTATAACGGCTAAACTAATTGTGTTTATAGATACCATTAGGTTTGCAGGCAAAATCGTTTAAAATTTCATTCGCATCCCGTAAACAAGCAATAATAATAAATTAACTGAAGAAACAATTCCGTAGATTGGGACATGCCATCGGAAAATGCCACTCGGCTTTGTTTCGCAGAGTCATAAAGCTGCCGTTTGCGATTAAATACATTGAATGCGTAGAATTGCTTTGTTTGATGAAAACAGTTGAGGAAATTTAGTAATTGCCTATGAAATTCATTATGATATAGCAATTGAATTATCGCAGTAGATTTACTAGATTCCAAAGAGATGAAAGATTTGATTTAGAATGTGATGGCTTAAACTAAACTAATTTGTTATCATAAATTGGAAATTAAATATTCCCTCGAAATTGAATGATTTGTCTGCTTTTATTAAATCCTTGATAATTGATTCGTAGAGGAATGTAACAAAACACTCTCCGTGAAAGCCAGGGATGATGCTTTACTTTACGCCGCGAATAATAATGAAATTAGAGAATGCATTTCATTAAAATAAAATAAAACACGTATGTTTGGAGTAAAATGTGCATTAGCATTGCAAAATTGCATTTGCATTAGTTGAGAAGCTTAGAAAACCACATAGTATTAATACAACTGCAAAAATTGCGTCTTTTGCGTACTCTTTAAATAGCTAATAATAATTTAATTTAATAGCTATTAATAATTTNATAAATAATAATAGATAAAAATAAATAATAATAGTCAATAATAAATAATAACAGATAATAATTAATAATAATAGAAAATAATAAAAGTATCAATAAATGCTACTGAAAAATATCTAAAAATACCGTTAATATGAAAGTATATAGTCTCGACAAAGCGATTGTATGCCTTTCTCTAAATAATATATCAAATATTAAAAATCAAACATCCATTATTGTTGTGTGCGATAGCCTTTCCTTTCTCCCTGCAGGCTTTCACCAAATATACGGTTCACTTTCACTACTTTCGCTTCCACGCCGTGGAAGTTCTACATTACAGAGTGACGCATATAAAAAAAAAGGCCCTTTTGGCCCATTTCAGTGAGCCTATTTCCCTCAAATACGCCCTCTATTTCCATACGTTAACATCGCAATGCAGCGATTCATTCTCTTTCCTGAAAGGGGGACGAGTTACAGATAGTTATATCGCGTGCCTCGTAATTCAATTTCGCCGGTTAGTTGCTGCATTTGTATACACCTTATCCTCCCTCAACGTAACGTCTCTCTTCTACCCTATACCTCGCTCTACTTTCTCCGAAAGAGTGGAGATAAAAGAAAACGTTGGGGCTTTTCATCCGAAACCATACATCAATCGATCCGCATAATTTGTAGAGGCCTCCTCTGAAAAAGAATAAATATCCCCGAGGAAAATATCGCGAGATATTTAAATTTCTAAAATATAAGGACCTTATCCAATGAATCACGAACGAAACTTCCGATGAATATTCTTATCGTGCTCTTTTTTTCGGGAAGGTTTGCTTTAAACGAACCTCTCTTAAGCTAACCACAAAGTGAGTTGTAAAGTTAAAATTTACTACTTAAACACGGAGAACAAAAGAGGTCTAAATGTAGGGGAAAAACGTCGTAGCTGAAGATTTTCGGAGAAAACCCATAGTGCGGGGAAACGCAAGTAGCGGTGCGAAAATAAAAAGATGAAATTTTACTTTGTACCTTTCTTTAGTTTCTTAATATCCGTGGATAGCTCTCGACGCCTTTCTAACCATTCAAATGCAATACAAATGATAAATTTAACTAATTAAATCACTGCCAATTTTTATAAATATAATTATTGACTTGGTTCTATAGTTCCTTTCTAATATATAGTTCCTATTTGGGTTAGATGGAAAAGGAGACTTACTCTCGCTGGAATTAGGACGTTCAATTGTTTGGCGACATTTTCTGACTATTCAGCCATTCTGATTAGAGCCAATTCTTACCGAAGACAACAATTACACATGATTACATTACTGATAATATATTGTATCTCGCATCTGAGCGAGCAAAATTGTGTTATCACAAGTGAAACTAAAGATATTATAAATATTATGTACCTCGGTGAGTATCTATTACAACAATATATACATACGATTCATTTAAGAGATATTCGTACTAGAGGTTATAATCATTACATTTTAGTCATTCATAAAATCACTAATACGGCAAAAAGCCACAACTCTTTACAGTTCTTCAACGTAATTTATGAGGACTAAAGGAAAAACAATTTCTCCAAAACGCCGAAAAATCTACGAAAAATCGAGGTAATTAAGGTATCGTAAATTTAAGTAGCTAAGGTAAACCTACAATACCATTGCAAGAAAAATTTTAATTTCATAAAAGTTTGGCAAAGTGATGATTATATTGATAAGGGTACCCCAACTTATTTCAGTTTGAACCCAAAAGTATCTTAATTACTTTTTAGTACTTTCCCTAGAACTAATCTATTTCAGCGATGCAAGAGAAAGGATACTCCTGCTCCTTTGTGACGCAATTTAAGGGACAAAGAACTCGCTTCCTCTGTCTTTTGTCCTAAGGATTCTATTTCCTAAGTATGGTGCGATACCGCTCTGTAATTATTTCTCTTTAATCTACCCCTTTATCCTTCCTCACCGCCTTTTCTACATAAGCCTTATAAATCCCAACAAGTCTTGCAATATATCTCTTCCTCCTAATGACTCCAGACCTAATGCCCTTCCACTCCTCTTAAACTGTCACAGCTAACCATAAAGTTCTGCACCATTTTCCTAACACGATTATAGTAATCTCTACTTTAGCCATAGTTAAAACGAAGGCAATCACTTATCATATACGTAAATACACATTATTGGAATTCAGAATCATTTATTATAATCCATTCCGTTACACAAAAGCCAACTGAAATGGTTATCGTTAACAAGATATTTTTCATTGTTACAACGCGATCGGCTAAAAATCAAAGACAAACAATGCACAAAATCAACAATGGTCATCGGCAAAAGTGCTACATATCAACAATAGTCAACATCAGCTAACAATGGGCTCCAAATCAAACAACACTACACTTCTTAGGTATGTAACTCATTTTACGCAGAGTTTTGCATAAAAGTAAGGAGTTGAAAGAATTACTACTATAATTCTGCACCCCAATACGAGGCAGTTCCATTCTCAGTATAATTCGCTTTATCTGGATTTAACTGATATTTCCTAAGGGTTACAGCATTTTGAAATGATGTAGCAGCTTTAATGAATGCAGAAGTAGTCTGACATGGCACATGGCAGCATCACAATATGTTTAAGTAATATAGAATACATCGTAAGAGACACCTTTTCCAGGAATACTACCATTAAGAAATGCCATTTGATTAATTTGGAAGAAAAACACGGACCACTTTTAACAAATGAACCTAGTTCCTATTTAATAATAAAAAACAACTTTGAAAAATGCCACAGAAGCACAAGGATTCAAATACGATACACGACACGTTTCGACGCATAAGCGTCATCGTCAAGTGAGGAAGCAGCCGAAACCAAAGCATTGCAAGCAAGAAAGCGGGGCAGGGCTGGGGGGACATGTGAAAGGGTAGGATTCGCGGAAAAGATTAGATAGAAAAATTTCACAAATTAGGGGGGGGGGGGGGGGGGGAAGAAACAGGGAGTAAAGGGGAGGAGGAAGGAAAAACAAGTTAGTTAGATTGAACTCAGGATTTTTATTTTTGTTAATTATTTCTATTTTCTCAAGAACATTTAACCGATAACAAAGCTATGTGTAATACTTTAGGTACAAAATTCGAAGATTGATTTTAAATCAAAAGGTCCTTTGCAAAATGGAGTTGGTGTGAACCAATTTCAAAACATTTTAAACAAAAATCAGTTGAGTTTGTTCTCCTACGATTATTAATTGCCGACAAAAATTATGAAAATACAAAAGTAGAAAAATAAACAACGACAGACCAAGATTACGATGCGTATACTTCACCAATGTTTGCAAAAGTTGACCAAACGTTGATCTTTAAATTTAGGTTTTTAAAAAATATCAAAGAGACTCCTAATGGAAAAATGGTAACGCGTTAGACTTCAGTGAAAGCGGTTCCTGGTTCGATTCCCGTTGGGAGCTCATGTGTTGGGACACAAAGAGCCTTAGCTGTTGAAGCACTTTTAAAATTATCACTAATACAGGATCAATAATTATTATTTAGCCTTTTTCGATCTAACAGTGGAAACGAAATACAATTTCGACCTCATTCAAGCGACTAAGCTTTGTTTTCGTGTAAAAAGCGCTCAAAATATGGTATTAAAATAGCTGTTCGTGATAAATAATTCACTGTAGAAACAAAATGCCTCTGGCGCTCTAAAAACAGACAGAGGACGGAATTTTCGACCGGATTTAATTTCGTTCTCCAGTGGACCGTAAAATATTGAATGAAAACAAAAGTTGAGTGAGCAATGATTTCATTCCCAATTTCCTTGTCTTTTCAAGCTTCTGATTTGCAATAATTTATAGTTTGTTACACGAAAATTTTATTTTGAGTTAATACCAGTTTAGAATATATAAGGAAAAGGAACACGGCTGTGATATGACATTATTTTTGAGAAAAGCTCCAGTAAGCCGTTGTTTGCGAGCAAAGTAAGCGTTGAAAAATCCTCACCAGCAGGAGTTTTGCACGTATAGTTCTCAATACGTATTTCGGCTACGTTAACTACGTTACCATCTTCGGGAGATTAGAGTGACTGACAATAATTAATGAAAATTAATAACAGTTATCATTCTCTCCCGAAGATGGCAACGTAGTGGCCGAAATACGTATTGAGAACAATACTTGCGAAGAGCGACCACGGGGAACCCTACCCCCTGCTGGTTGGAATTTTTCAGCGATTACTTTGCTCGCAAAAAACGGCTTTTTGGAGCTCGGAAAACTCTAATCTCTAACGTAAACACCAGTTAACTTTGGAACTGACATTCCACGACGATAATTTCCTCTAACTAATACTTCAAAACCGTGATTGCTAACGTCAGTTAAAGCTGATATTTTATCTATCCTTATTTCTTTCGATCGGCTCGATAAATTAGAAAACTGATCCTTGGGGAATCGGTTTACATAATAGTACTATTCATATACAAGGATGAGTTTTCCTTTCCCTGGTTTGAATTGGTAATGAAATGGTATTCGATAATCTTGGAGAGACGCTAAAGATGACGGGTTACACAAAGGTGGAACGACCTATCGGCAGTATAACAAAATCGAATCGAAAATCGATGAACTTGGATATCGAATGTCGCTCGTCTCGAAATGTCGAAGTCACCGATTGCCTCTGTAACCACATTTATAGTACGGACTTGCAGCGACAAAATTGCTAGGATGAGTATGTGAGCTTAAGGATCGCTCGGGTTAGTATTACCCAAGTTTCTGGCCCCCAAGGGGGCACTTAAACTTGAACTTGAGTTCAGCAACGGCAGATGGCACTAATTTACCTCTCGCGCTTCACTGACCTCTCGTCGCATTGACGCTGCGATGACCTACCCTGCATCTATGGTCGCAACATCACTCAATAATAATATAATGATAATATAATATAATATAATAATATAATAGTATAATAACAATATAATAATAATGTAATAATCATAAAATTACAATGAAATGGTAATATAATAATATAATAAAATTACTAAACTAATAATTATAATAATTAAGAGACAGTTACCTATAAACGCTGGCTAGAGGTCACTAATCATACTAAGAATTATAAGACAATTACCTATAAACGTTGGCTAGAGGATGGAAGGCACACCAAAAATGATCACCGTGCATCCTGGTTCACGAAGTTGTCGGGACCACTTGTGGAGGTAGAGAATCTTTTCCGTGAGCTACTCCACTGGTGTCACCTGTTTTGAAAGCAAAAAGAAATTGATGAAGAATATAAAATACTGGAATATAAAATAAAAATATAATATAGAATAGTACTGGAATATAAGTATATATATATATATAGA
>KZ308261.1:1399075-1420459 GCA_000376725.2 Ladona fulva
TATATAATACTCATACAAAATCTTAAGCATATATCAATGTAAAACAATGAAATGATAAAGCATTTACCCGTAACATGGAAACGGCAACCTAGCTTCGCCGCGTCGTGTCAGCATCGCGTCCAAACCTAGGTTGCCAATAAAACTATTTTTAGGGGTACGGATACATTTTTTATCATTTCATTCTTTTACGTTATGGAGACCTACCACAAAGCCATATCAGCAGGAATTGATAGCATATATGAATGCTAAACAATCGCGAAACAATAACAAATTATACAATATATCTGTTAATAAATCTCTTCGGTTCCTGATACAAGATATATTCCCATTTGAATCATTTTATTACAATTATGAAGGTCAATTCTATAACTGCATGCGGAATGGTGCCGGCAGATATGAAAGCGGGTTTCTACAGTGAAAGGACCTTACAAAGAGAACTCTCGAAGGTGAAAGATAAGACGGAACCCCTAGACCAGCCAGGGGTCTACCTCCTAGAGTGTGACGATTGCCCTGCCTGCTACGTGGGCCAATCTGGGAGGTCGTTAAGAAAGAGGGCGGCAGAACACAAGAGATGCTTCCGCCTGGGAAATACCACCTCGGCCTTCGCGAACCATCTTTTGGAGATGGGGCTTTCCAGCTCCTTCACAGCGAGACTCCTCCACCGCCAGCCCAAAGGAAGTAAGTTGGATGCATGGGAAAGAATGGAGATATCTTTAACCCCTAATTTGACCAATGATTTAACCTACCATGACCCCTCCCCTCTCCTTTCCCTCCCAGCAAAACTGCATAGCAGTGTATAAATACTGTCATTTCAAGATATAGTGTACCTGAGGATGACCGTCATGGTCGAAACCGGTCGATTTTTAAAATAAACTTGTGGAAAATACGAAGTACGCATTTCAATTATTTTAGATGGCGTTCCACGATATTAGGCCAGAACATCTAGAACTGACTAAGTTTTTCTTTTCATATTCATGTTATTTTTGTGATACTATAATTTCTACTTGTATTTTCAAAGTATTTTCAGTATTTTTATTTATAATAACAGGTTCCTCTTGATAAGCCATTTCTGGAGGAACTTGCTGTCAATTTGTATTTATGTATCCTATGATATGATGGACTGGCATGGATATTAAGCATAATCTTCACTATAAGTCTATCAAATCATTATAATACCTGCCCCAAAAGTGAAAATTAGTTGAAGTCCACTTTATATGCACATTATTATACTCAAAACTTAGGTATAGCAATCCAAAATCAAACTGTATATATAAAGCTTCAACAAAGCCCTCTATTATAATGTGCTTCGTGATTATCTGTTACAAAAATAATCAGGGAATATAAAAAGATTATTCCACATTCAAGTATCGACTGGAAGATTGTTATGAAAAATACGCAGATTTTCCAAAATTAACTATAAAAAAATCCGGTGTAGCTGGAGTCTTCAGTTATTTTCATAAGCTTTAAATCGATACACACAATACATATATTGGATATATTTTAAAAGATGCGAATCCAGAGGAAGAACGCTCCGAGCGATGAGTATAGTCCCATCTATTTTCGCATCGGGTCATTAAAGCTGCAGCTTCAAGAAGCCCGAAAACAGACATATTTTTTCCTCCGCCCTCAGCGACTTCCAATACGTCAGGTAGCTACCGATCCGTGAAGAATCACTCAATCACCGAGGGAGGGAAGTGATGAAAAAGTACCCATGGCGATGTCGACAGCATCACGAGGTGGGGCGCATTAAGGCAGATGACCATCAGATAACTCGATACCTTGCCATAAGCGAGGAATTGTGACGGGTACGGAGCTTTACGACTTGTCCCAATGAAACACTTCAAAACTTGAAATGAAGGAAAAAAGTGTATCCCTTTCTCCCATTAAAAGTGCCACACACAACAGAAAAAGTTTGAACAAACAGTCGAAATGGATTTCTGTTTGCATTTCTCGTTACTCCACCCATTATCCACAATTACGCTAGTTCGGAGTAAACCGACTTTTAAAACTGTGACGACATTATTCTAGCAAATACGAATAATTGACTATCTTAACATTAACTGACTCTCTTGATTGAATCATCTATTAATCTACCACTCCTTACTTAATAATGTTACTAATACGCACAATATAGTGATAGATTTGACATCACTGCTATAAATTGTGTAAGGTGCGATTCCTACCTATCCTATAAGTACCATCATTACCATGGAAAAACGCAATAACTAATAAAATTGAAGACTGCAGATATTGACAGTGCAATGAAGTAAAAATAAAATATAGCTATCTTTCATGCAAAAGAGAGGATTAGTGACTAAAATCTTCAGATTTTGAAATCAGTTTACATAACTGTAACTTATTACACCTCGAACACAGCTTGTACTTTAACCCCCTTATAAATTAGCTAGCTAAAGACTGAGGCTTACTAGATAAGATGAGGAGTGAGGTAGTTTACCCTTACTATTCTTACTGAAATGAGGAATTACGTGAGTGAAAAAATCATAGTGAATCCCGTACAAAAGAGCTACGAATAAGACTTCTTCGAATCATTCACTAAGGAGAAACATAAATGATCATCATTCAGCGTCACAAATGTCTCATCACCACAACCGTGAAGAAAACTGCTACAAAAATAAGTGAAAGATACATTTCCCTCTATCTTGTATCAAAAGGCGAATGAAAATTATTCCATTCATCAAAAATTAGTAGCAGTGACAAATCATCAACCATACAGACTATCGGACTTAATCTAATGGACGATATGTTGGTTCGACAATATGAGAGAAACAATTGAGTCACGATTGTCAGTTTAGAGAACAGCAAGACTATACATCGGCTGGATTTTGACACAGAAATTATACTTCTCGATTCATACTACTGCTGTATACAAATATAGCATATATCCACATAAATAAAACACTGCATTAGTTAAACTGACAGGCGCGATCGTAAGTTTTGTGGATGGACTGATGGCAGGAGATAAATATATCTAAAACCGAGGTAATCTATAAATGACAAATGCAGACCACAAATGTAACGTTGCGAATGCGAAAAATCGAAAACCATAACTGTGCCTCGCATCGATTTTCTATCGGACACCAAGGCAATAAAAAGTAAAGTTTCCAAAGCGTCGTTCAAGGTTGTCACGAAAGGACAAAACATTGCAAAAGCTTACACGAGATACAAATTCCCAAAGGTTACTTTTTTGATAACGAAAATGAAAATTTTCCACATGTTACGCATGCTATTTTTTACATCTATACAAATACGTCTGCAGCACGTAAGCTTGACAGCTGCGAAATATAAGTACACAAATTCTCCTTAATAATTCCAGAGAGGAGCATCTGCGCCATATTTGAAGTAATGTGGAATTGAATCGTGGACTACATAAATTAGTTACTTAGCAACGAGCGACTTAATTAAGATTACCAACAGCTGACTCGATTTCGAATACAATGGAATTTAAACCGACTGGATTATGATCTAAGTTTTCATAACATCGAAATAAATTGATCATATCGACTCAAGTCCATTCTTCCTTGGGATTTTTTTTCCTGGGTGCGCACCATCTTGCGCAAAGTCACCCATACCCATTTTCGTCAATTATCTTGTTCCTTATTGGAAACAAAGTTATCAAGTAACGCAAGCAATTCATGTTTCTTACGTAGTAATAGAAATGTCAATATTGTATAAGAGTATATTTTTGAGCTGTTCTAAAAGTTGAAATTCGGAAAAAATAGTTACGGAAGAAGCGAATAAAATGTAATCTGACAGAAAAATTCATGGACATATGAACAGAATAAAATTGTTTTGATTGTTTAAAATTATAATAATACTGGAATCACAGAAAGAAGAAAGACAGAGATACCAGCAGAAATGTTGCAAAAATATATTAAAAGAACTGCGGAAAGAAAGGGTCTTGAAGAATATTGCAAGGACGGAAGCTGTGGAGAAGATAAACGGCAAACCCTTATGATAGGTAAATAATGATATAGATTTCAATATTTATTAGTATAATAAATATTGAAATCTATATCATTATTATACTAATAAATATTGAGCATAAGTGAAAATCTGAATAATTCCACAGATGGATAAAAACGCCTTCGGCTAAAAATTTAAGTGTAACTCATTTTCCAAGGAGAAACGGACTTGATAAAAGTCTGACAGGACTAGGACTCGAACCAGAATCTTCCACTTTGCGAGAGACTGCTCTAACCAATTGAGCTATCTTGCAAGCACGAAGAGAAAACGGGATGCTTAGTGGACAAGAGCAAGGGGTTCGTCTGAATAAACAGCATCGTCCACAGCAGTCCACATGTAGGCACCGGCCACATGAAGTGATGGAAAGAATTACCACTCCTTAAGGAGATTACAAGGGAAAGAGTGATAGGCCATTTTCCGTCTTCCGTTCCCCATAGGAAATGTTCCTTGGCGCACCCCTTATCCTGCAAAGTTACCTTTCATCCTTATCCTTGTGCTCAACTTATTTGCTCGGTGAAAAGCATAGGCCGCAGACTATTTTAAGAGACAGTGCATAATTTAAATAAATTGTGCAAAATTCAACGAGTCATAACGTAATGCATTAAATTTTATACGTTATTACACACTAGTACTTTTACTTCCATAGTTATATAATCATGGTGACGTATACCAGCATTTCCTTACATGTTTTGGCCTAGCGGGCCCACTCCTCAACGGCTGATTGACCTTTATCATACATATTTTTCTGTGTAACACATTTGGTGGCGGATTCGAGATTACTTACTACCCAGTGTTTGATATCATCTGCGCGGTTGATAGATTAAGAAACTATACCGTTATTATCGAACACTAATCTTGGATCCTTCCAAGCGTTTTCGTTGTAGTGACGTTCAGAATCACTGATATAACAGATCGATGCCGTAGTTTAGAAATGCACCTAATTTTTAGGTGATAAAGAAAAGTGGTATTCGATTATGTAAAGGCTTACTTCTATCTATCCACGGAATAGATCCAATCATGCGAGAAATTAAGTACATCTTAATTTGACATCTTCAAACCGAATCGAGTCCTTGCTGTTTTGAATTTGAGCCAAATCACGGAGCTTTGTCAGCCTTTCTGCACATTTCTTAAATAGACAGATACATCCTTTTCATATATTAAACTTCAATGAAATGTATAGTTGATGATGGACATCTATTTAACGGAATACACTTCACTTAACGTGGTGCTGAAGAGTAAGATAAGAAAATAAATCGGGCAGGAACATCAAATATAGCTGTCTTCGCTGGCGTAGATTACTTAGCGTGTTCTAGCATCTCTGAGGATCCCGATTTTGAATCCTGGTTAAGAACGGTTGTATTTATACCAATGTGAAAGGTTAATGGTGAGATTTTTCTCATTTGAATAACAATCGCCTTTTATTATTATTAATGGTTACCATACCTTCAGATTAGCGTCGCAATTCTTTCACATTCGTGAATTAATGAAAGTTATTATTCGTAAAATATTAGTACAATTTTCACATTATACAATATTTATTCGTAAAATATTATGCATGAAAATACAGCGCAGGAGGATAGTGTTGTTATTCTTCAATCTATTCCACGTTATTCCAGAGACTCCTTATTTTGAAAGATAATCTAAATTGTTTCGTCATCCTTTCAAAGCGATATGTAGCTCGGCTGAAAGTGGGGAAAACTAAACAGGAATCGGTCGAACCCTTCGGCTTGCTTAGGCCGTGTGAAATGGGAGAATGATGAATTATTCCGATCTCCATGGGCAACGTCGATCGATTATAAAAATGTTAGGGCCTTAGAGACGAGCGCGGTCGCGTGAACAAGAAGGACGAGTCGATTTCAAGTATCAGAAAGGAAGTCGGCTATCGCATAGGCACCTAGTTTGCTCTCTCCCGAAGCAAGCCCGAGGCATGACAACGACTGCTGACCGTTCCTTTCATTTCCCTTCCCCGTGTTTAATTGGTATTTCCCTTTGAACGAATCCTTAAAAGTTCAATTCCGTACCGTAACTAGGGTTTCCAAATTTCCGACATTTTCAAAATGGTCGGTTTCTCGGAATAGAGAACGAGAAATCGTGATTTCGAGAAATGGTCACTGAAATGCGCATTGAGATAATTGCGCATTAGAAGTTCGTTAAATCCAGAACTTCTTTTGATTTCCAAAACTGCTCTCCGTGGACAGCCATGAACGACCGACAAAAACGACTTTGGAAGCGTTTAAACCTCTGATTCATTAACTGCTTAGTTCCATTGTCTTCGCTTACATAAGAACGATTAAACAAAACTAAGCAATACAATAATAATTTCAACAATACTGAAATGATAACAATCTAATGATTATAATCTCAGTAATAATAATAGTAGTTATTTGATTATAAATAAAACAACAGTTTTAACAATAGTGAATTAAAGTTACATGGTAATGCAAGTAATGGAGCGATTATTGCTGCTAAATGTATGACTCTAAAGAAGTAAGAACACGTCAAAACGTGTTAGATACCAACAAAGATCGGGATATACAGTATATCAAACTTTTTAGGAGGTTTTCGGTTTTTCGTGAATCCAATTTTCATGCTATACACAAAATTTAATTTTTTTTATGTTCAACTTTCATTTACAAACAATAATTATGTTCGAATATTTATTGTACACGATCACAACTTTTGTAATTTTTTCTATTCTTCATGTAATCTTAATCTTTCTTTCACTCTCTTCTCAAACTTTCGTAGGTTTTTCACGGCTTCTCTAAGTGGGTGGTTTCCTGCAGCGGTTCAAACGGATTCAAACATTAATTCTGTGGAAAAAATTCAGTTTTTTCCACTCCAAAACCTTTCTTTCGATTCCTCCCTTCATTCCTATTTCCACCGAGCTTGTTAAAAATCCATATACACGCGAGGAAATAATACTGTAATCATCTAACGCAAGCATCAATGTCAAGTAAAACTATACAGAATCCGACATCGCCTTGATAAGTTGCGCGTGCGCACTTACGCATAATCGAATATGTGCTGAGCCAAAATAGACCAATCGTTAACTCTGCCTTATTTAGGTACGTGATAAAATTAGATTCAATGGAGAGTGTACAGGAAATAGAGATCCACAAGAGTGGAATAAATTAAACGGAATTCCAATCCTGAAACCATTAAACTCATTTGCGACGCAACCTTTATCAACAATGGGGGCACGTTTTCAAAAGCTCTATCTAATCGGTCACTTAACAATTAGGTGAGGTAGTAATAAATCCTCTGCTATACTTTGATGCAGATTCATCAGTAATAGCATTTTTAGTCCTCAACAGTTCAATGGTGAAATGAAAGATGGGACTCTCTAGTCGTTATTTCGCCCAAAAAGACGTATTGTATTGTTAATAAACAGTGAGTTGCATTTACGATCCACCTCATTACTTGAAGGTTAATTTTCATGGATTACAAATAAAAGAAACCGTAGCTGTTAATTACCAACAAAGCTTTGGTAGGGGAGGGTAAATGGGACCACGTATCCAGGGCCTAGGGTTGCTGAAAGGGTAAGGCGCTCCTAATAAAGATGGACGCAAAATTGAGCAAGATGTTCCTAAAAGGGGTCGACCGGTAATTCATGATCAAGCACATCTCGAACTCGGGGTATTAGAAAATGCTTCTTCGGATATAATGAATAGTACCCTTTCCGCGAGTAATCTGTTCATTTGAGTCCTTCTCTAAACATAAATTATGCGATTTATAATAAATAAAACATTTCCCTGTAATGATATCCAAGACACTTCTGATCGTAATTTTTTAGCATAATAAAAATATTTTTAAGTGTGCTACCAAGTGAACTACTTTATATTCAAATAAAACGGAATTAAAAAGAGATTATTTTCTGGTATTTCGACCAGCTTTTTCCGGGCTTTGGGATCGAATAAACGCAAGAAGAGGGAACAGGATGCACCATATTCAATTGCATGATTCGTAGTTAATTCATTATTTTCGCATAATCCAGCCTTCAAGTATTATTAATGAATATAATGACTACTCATCTACTGACAGACAACAACTGCATTTGAGGGATGATTTTTTAAAATGTTGATAGCTTTTCTGTTTTTATTATCTTCTAAGTTGCAATATCTCTTTCTCTTTCTTTTGTTGCTTCTATATATATAACTTTCGTATGTGTTGCACCGTACTCTTGTTTTATCTAGTTACATTCTACCCCCGATTTCAAACAGTAAATTAGTGAAATGTATGTGCGTAATTTCTTTTCAAAATCCTTCACCGTAACCTCGTCCTATCTGTTGCTACATATCTTCCTAACTTGTAGTTTGACATTCGCATCATATGCACTGGATTTTCGTTCACATACTGCTCGAATCCTGCCGTACAAGATCCAACGCTCCTATGACTAAATACAAACACCTGTTTTTAATTCTTTCACGTGATGTCTCAAACAGAATACTCTATTTTTCTAGTTTCCACGATTAAAACTGGATTTTCCAAAAGGCATATTCCGCGCGGTAATTGAGCTTTTCGTTTCGAGATCGCGAAGGTAACTTCTTTCGAGATCGTTACTTTCTTGTGTGCAAATGACATGTTAATGAGGTCGCTCTTTGAAGAAAAGAGGCAATTTCACTGCTGTCACGCGCACTAAACGAGAGCTTTCCGTTAATGCCTGTTCTAGGAATGCTTTTATCACGAAAGCTTTTTTTTATTGAGAGGTGTGTAATGACACAAATTTACGCAGCCTCAATCAGACTCAGAAATTTCCATTAGTCTCTTGTGCATAATGTAGATTAAACTAGTTATTTAAAAAGGTGACGTTGCGTTTCAAACACGAGATTAAGTCTCCAAGCACAATCACTCCAAGCTAAATCATATTATTTCTTTCCTTATCTAAATAGTTATATCATAGAGATGGAAACGAATAAATAAGAATTTATTGATTCAGTGCTGTCGGATCGCAACATGAAATTGGATTTCCTGGCGTTCATCCAGCAATTGCCTTTTATGTTTCAGCGAATTATTTTGAAAACTTCGTGACGAGTTTTCACAAATTGCATACACAAATAAACGGCTAAAAATATAATTGTTTGATTTTCATGTATTCATCATAGCAAGTTGTAAACATATCCAGCTGTAGTTATTTTTGAAACAGCCTACATGATATCATCAAGGTATTCACTTGTTCGCTACATCAAAGCATCTTCAGCCTTACATAAACAATATCAGAACATTTCTTGTTTCTAAAGCATTATTTGATCAAATTAGCATACTTAAGCTGTTTCCGGGAGGGGCTGTACTACGACAAACTATATGATCACCATTGGTTTCCTATTATACAACAAACATCTTGTTACATACAGAGCACCCTATGTTATATTTTGGTCTCCTTCTCCTTATCGATTACGTTATCTCTTTTCATTCTTTACCAGCTCATCTGTCACCTAAAATCTTTTCCAACTCACTTCCCGATACCTCTATTACTTTCATTCGATCACATCCTTGAAGGCGCCAACTCAGATGACACAGCATCCAATCAAATATCCTCAGCCTTATGAGTTACAATAGTGCCTTCCCTGAAATACCTCCCCATAAAATTGTACTCATAACTTTATTAAATAGTTAATTAGTTCTTTGGAAATGAAACAGTCGGTACTATTTGTAACACCCAATAATTCTATCCTTAAGAGAATGATCCCTTCTGTAAGTACTGGAGAGTCTTGTTGATGCCTTATGATGAAGGTAATATCCTGATATCCACTTCCATGTGACAGAGGTGGGGGCAACGTATGTAATATGACCAACTAATATAGGGACCGATTACCTCCCGGGATAAATTGTATAATTGTATAATGTAAGGACGATGAATGAAAGAGAAAAACTACAAAACATAAGGAATGGAATGAAACGATATTACACCCAAGTTCTTGGGCTGAGGTGGGAAGGTAAAGGAGAACTTCAATCTGGTGTTTTTAAATGGCATACATAAGAGGAGAGGGTAGTATAACAATAACAAGTCGAAAGACGGCTTTTTAAAGAGACTACTTGTCGAAAGACTATTCGTTGCCAAGTCAACTCGGCAACGTTATGCACCGATAAAATTACCGATAAACGCACCGATGAGTTTACCATAAATAATAATACTCCCTTTTGTCGACGAGTTGACGCGCAAGGAATAGTCTTTCGACAAGTTGTCACAAGGATGAAAAGTCTTGTGACGAGTCTTTCGACCAAATGTCTCAGTGACGAAAATTCTAGCGAATGGTAGTCTCATCTACCGGTTGTCCTTCGACCAACTGCCACCAACGTAGACGAAGAAGCGTAGAATAGATATATAGAAGAAGCTTGAAAAAGTGGGTTACTGTATGGATTTGAAACTTGGACCTGGAAGATGAAAAGAGAGAACTATCTCGAGAGGTTATGAATGAGGTTATGGAGGAAGATGGAGAGAGTAATTTGGATGGACAGAATGAGGAATGATCAGATAATGGAAAAGATTGGAGAGAAAAGGTCAATGATTAATACAGAGAAGCAAGGCAAATTGGACGGGACACATCATGAGACATGATTACTTATTGCGCAAGATCGTCGAAGGAAAAATCAAGAGAAAGTGCATGAAAGTTAGGAGAAGGTTTGACATCCTCTCAGATGTAAAGAGAAAGTTATAAGGAAATGTAGCAGTAGGAACAGGACAGGGATGTTTGAAAACGTTTCGCTGAAACCTGTCCCAGGACGGATTAATTTTGATGATGTTGGAAGTGACAGATATACACAGTTCGATAACTATGGGAGTAATTCACGATTGATAAAAAAAGTGTGATTTTTATCGCAAATGTTCTCATCATTATTTTTCTAAATTGCAGTATACCGTAATCAATATTCCAGAAAAGAATTATATAAAACCTCAGTTCTCCGTAACTACCAACAAGTTTTTACCTAACGACCGGTTTCGACCAGAAAACGGCCATCATCAGGTGGGGGTATTGATTTCGTAAGATACCGACACAATTCACAAAATAACGGCAGCGGCTTCGAAGAAATTGTCCATTTTTGTACGCTGGGTACGAAATTTTCAAAGAAGATGAGTAAAATGTTGTGAGTAAAACGAACGTGAGATACCGGTAAGAGAGAAAAATTTAACTTAGGGCCGATACCTTATTCATGTAAAATTCAGGTTGTTAACCTGGTTACTACTAAATTTTTGTCAAAATCGGTAGTTTTAAATAAAACAAGTGGAATTTTTTACAATTATTTTACGGAATCTAACAAGTAAGGAAGAAAGAGTTGGTTGATCCAAAGACTGGTAGTTGCTCACAAACAATGATAAAGTTTTATTTATTTATTTAACCCTTTTGGCGAGGTTAGGCCAATGGACCTCTCTTACACATAGCCTCTGAATTATTAATATAAAACTCATAAATGCAAAAAAAAGAAACAACTTACAAATCAAATAGAATATACAATTCTAAAAAAATGTATACATGATATATGACTATATATAAAAAATAAAATAAAGTAAATTAATAATTATGTTTTAGTGGTATTGGTGAAATTTAAGCACTGAATATTTTCATTTGCTACTATTTTTATTTGCTAGGAGAGTTTTCATTATTTCATTTAACCTCTTAAAATACTTCGAGGTTAATTAATAACGCTATCAATGAACTCGATCCTCTTCCTAAATAGCGGAATATCTTAATTGATCATCCGGAGCATACAACAAAATATAAACCTTTCTATCGTTTCTACAGCATGCAACATCGACCACCGGGGTACTTCCACTCTTCTCCCAAATAATAATGCACATAATGCATTCACACATTCGACACCCATTATCTGTCGTGAGATGAGGACTCCAATGCTATAAACAGATACAAACGACCCCATTTTAGGACCAGGCTTTCCTTGTAACCCCGTTTCGAATACTCAGACAACATTTCAGCCGTCATTATGCCTAAAAATTCGACAAAAAGAAAAACTCCTTCAGAAATAACGCCAGTGAATATTTACGACCAACTGCCCTTATGCTTCAAATTTCCAAGCGCAGCCGGCGCTTAGTCAGACTCAGTCCAAGACGCTTCTCATCCATCGATCTCCTGGTAACGCCGCGAAAGGTTCTCCAGCATCCGACTCGAAAGCGAAAATGAGGTATTTGAAAGTGAGACTTTCCTTTATGCTCCAGATAATAAAAGTTTTATGGAAGAGGGAAACCGTCTATCTGCTACAACGCATCTCGTCATGAAGCAAGGATACGCGCGGCTTTGATGCGCAACTGAAGGAAATATGCCCAAAGCAAAGCTCTCGAAAAACAGCGGGGCGGCGATAAAATAAAACGGCCCTTTTGAAAAATATATAAACGGAATAAAAACGTCCGGTTTGCCTCCTAAGAGTTCGCCTCAGATCCTGGAGGGTAAAGTGGAGTGAGATTCGAAAAAGAAAACAGCATTCCTTGGCAGCGATCCCGGAGCGAAGTACTTTCCACGAGGAAATTGGATGAAACGGACACGTACTTTTGCCCAGCGCTATTGCCTCCTCGATCAGGAAAGGTATCGTCGCAGAGAAACAAGCTTATTTGAACCGACCAGCGCCGCAGGAAGGTAATGAAAATTCTTTACAATGCTCAGGAGATGTTTTCAAGTACAAGACGCTTTAACTTGAAATATGATCATTTTCATCCACATTAAAACATCCATTAAACTGAAAAATAAGTGTCTTTCTGTGTTGCTCTGTGATGCCATCTGTTGAAATCTGCCTATTAAGGTGAGTAAACTAATTTACTATCGCTGTTGCTATATATATGTTTATCGAGATTCTCCATGGCTAATGTATTGTAAATGTACCGATATCAAATGTTTATAAAACGGATCGCGTTTGATCAATTTTGGACGTCTACGACAAAGGAATGACAGCTTATTTATTTAAAAAAATGTTTCATACTTATACAAAAAAATTTGGAATTCAGTACTTCTTAAAATTATCCACAACTGTTATTATATTAGTGTATCTTTTGTTATTTAGCAAATCACTACCAAACGAAGGAATTTAAATTTTCACCCTTTTATATGTTTACACATGTTAAACCTACGGAAGATATGTAAAAGCGTTACTCTTTCAAATTCCTTGCTATGGATTTCCACATTGTTGAGCAATCTTCGATTGATTTTGCTAATGAATCACGTTGACGTAACCACTTCAATTCGACAGAAAAACAGAATTATTTTCCTAATATTAACTATAAAATAAGGGTGGGGATAATGGATGTGTGCACCTTTACTTTAATTGATAAAATGGCGTAATGCTTCACAGACAAGCACTCATAAACGTATTCATCACAGTTTCGTCAAAAAACACAAGTGCTCACTTAATTGAAGAGAATGTCGTCACCGATATACTCCGCAATTATAATTGTTTATGCGTTGCTACAGCAATCTGTTGAAATTAGTTTAATATATGAGAAGTTGGCAAAAGCTCACAATATTTAAAATACACCGACGTGAGTTAATTGATACAATGACTGAAGTGGGGAAACTCAGATCAATATTAGTGTACTTTCTATTTAGAATGAATGACAAGTAGTAGAAATTAGTAGTAACAATTCAGTAGAATTATGACCGAAATGTTAAGAAATATCAATCGAAAAACATCGGTGGTTATGACGTAAAAATAACAACGATCGTTTGAAATTCCGCCTTTTCCATAATCTTTGCACCAATCTTCAATTTGATAGAGCAAATCACTTACTATGATACTCAAAAATGTAATGTATGAAACTGAATATTCTAAATATAATTTGAAATTTCTCCGTGGAAATAAATCTTTCAATAATGCCCTTGTTCCAATCGACCAAGCCGTTCATTGTAAATGAACTTAAAAAATACATTAAAAAACTTTCGAAGCAACACTTAAGCTTCACGTGCATCTGTAACAGCAAACTGACACCTGTAAAAGATTATGAGACAATTAAGGTAAGAAACAAATTACACAACCTGCAATATTACGTCAAGTATCATTTTTGTGAAGGAATTTAGAACAACAAAATGCCTCGTATATGTGCTAAATATGAGTATTTTTATTCATATTTACCTTCTATGAGAGTACCTCATTTTTAGATCAAGTTTATCACACGCGTTTTAGAGCATCAGTGATTTATGATACGCAATAGAATATTTTCATGATATCGGCCAAAAGGAATCCATTTCAACTCTCCTTTCAAACATACGGAAATATTATGAAATGGAGTTATTTAAAGAACAGGCTTTGCGTTCCCGAGCATTCTAACTCCATCATTCCATCTTCTTTGAAGGTCATCTTTCGAGCCAACCAACCCTTTTCTATCAATCCATTTTTTTATTTTCGATTTTTCTCTGTTCTTTTGGTCTTTTTCATACCATTATCTTCAAATATTTTGTAGTCCGTGGCAACACTAACGTTGAACAGCTAAAGTAACGATTCTATTAGCTCTCTTTACCTTTGAACACGTCATTAAAGCTTTAATTTCAAAACATACTCCTCGTAAATTAACCTTTAAGATGTACTATATTATCCTCTTCTTCCGCACTTCACAATTTTTCAGGTTTAGTAATGACAATAAATTTACATGACTATAAAAGAACTTTTATCTTACGCCTTTTAGTTCATACGAGTCTCATTCTTTCTTTTTATTTCAATCCCTTGCTTTTTTTCTCAAAAGAAATGTAATGAAAAAATTACAGACGATTCATGAAAGTATTTAAGGAACTTCAGCTATTTTAGCTGATCATTTCATCGTAATCTATTCTTATCGATTATCGATCTTAATGATTATCATTCAAAGAATTATAATCGTAAAAAATAAAATGCCAAAATAGAACGTAGGTCACATATCTGTGATAAATGTACCTACGATGTGTTTCGTAATGAGATATAGCATTGTTAGAATTTGATGGTTACAGTTTATGGTGTTCCTTGCTTATGGAAAAGAAAAAAAAAACTATCCATAATATCCTAAAATGCTTTTTCCAACTGCTTTCCATGGTTTTTACGTAACGGTCCAAATGAAATGAAGATAATCAAACATTTATTGAAAACCAACTTAGGGATAGGAATAACATTTCTGTGAAATTAAAGACACATTTACTATTATCACCACAGAATATTTAACGGATATCACGGAGGGCATAAAAGAGAAAACCAATTGAGAATGCGTCAATTAAAACACGTCAAAAGGAATTAAATAAAAATACTGTAAAGACTGGGTAAAGCAAATTAACTGATAATACAGGTTGGCTGAATAAGTGGAGCCATCAAATGAAATCAACCAATAGATAACTCCATATAATTTTAAGAGAAGAGAGATAAATAAAGTGAGATATGACGAAAGTGACATAAAATACACATTTTAAAAGAAAAAAAAGGAATTCTGAAAAGGAATCGACGCAATTGTTAATAAGTAATATCGAATCATATTCAATCGCATCGAAATAATTTAACTCACATCTGACTAATATGAATAATAATGGGAAATCTCCCTGTAATTCAAAATGTTCAATTCTTAATGAGGTGACAGAAAATGAAAAATTACCTTGGTAACCAATGAGGTGAAAGAGAATCACAGTTTCCAAATCAATTTATCCAAATCAATAAACTAGTTTTCGTGAGAAAAAGTGAAAATGAAAAGATCCACACTACATTTTTCCACTAAAGAAGAAAGTAATATCCTTTCAAATAATTCCTTAAATCAACAAATATTGCAATTTATAATATACTGAAATCAAAGCTTAAAAATCATTGATATGATTCAAGTTTATGGATTTTTAAGTAAACGACAAAATACTCTTTTCTCGTTTACAGAACAATATTCTACTTCTAAGTCGTAGGAGTTAACATTTCAACCGTCATATTTACAATGTTTTGTATCTTGCAACAGGTTTTGAAGAATAAATTACGTAATGCCAACCAAATTACAATAAAATATTAACACTAGCATCGTAATCCGATTTCATTAATTTATTACGCATATAGATGAATTATCAACTGTGAACGAGGCTATAATTACTCAAAAAAAATAAGAGAAAACGTAAAAACAAATTTTGGACTTTCTACTGGATGCATTTGAACAAAGGATGACTACGTTCAGAATCAATGAGGAATAAAGCACAATTTTTAAGGGAAAAGTCCAAAGGAAAATGACGAAAGATCGGCACAGAGTTTCCAGGTCGCAGACTGAGCTAAATGAAATTCAAGACTTATTATGAGATGAAAGAACAAGCAAGAGATAGACAAAAGTGTCATCGAAGACAACGGCAAAGCCTTTAGTTAGATGATGATGACGTTTGAAATGTAAAGTACCGTTCTAGTTGGAGAATTATAAACACTTTAGGTAGAAACCGCAAATAGGAGAGACTATTTATTCAGAAGCATATAAAAACCTCAAACCTATAAAATTAGTATCATGGAAGGAATGATAGAAGAGAAAAAATTGCAATGTTTGGAATAAATAAGAAATATTATGCGCACAAAAGACGTAGAGACCTGAAACTGTTAACGGGAAATGGGGAGGGGTAGTCAAGGATAAGTGCTGTTTAACAATCTTTGGATTTATAACGGAGGAATATCTATTTAATATCAAAAATAATGTTTCGTTATTGGATGCTCCTTTGATTAGCTACGGCGAGCCCTTGTAAATCTTGCGTGCTAACTCTTCCGAGCGAAATGATTCTCGGCAGATAACAGATATACGCCCTCAGGACGTAACTCAGAGAGGAGGATATTAACGCTCTTGAGATGTACTAAATCCCAGATCTGATGATTGTGTTACGGGCAGCCGCAACGACTGGAGTGATGACACAATGACTAGGTCTAGTACTCCAGCACGTGATTCTTCACTGCTGCACTGCAATTCCTGGGGTACTTGATCCGCTGTTGATGGGACAATTGAGAACTCACTCGAAATTTATGGAGACGCGAAGACAATGGAGACATTAAAGCGAAATTAATTCATAAAAGACCTTGATAAAAATAATCCTTTGGTACGCAATCACAGGGTTACATACTGGTGTTTGTAATAAAGAACAGGGTTTATGTATCAGTAATAAAAGTCAAGAAGGCTCCCGAATTGCAAAGTGAAGCGTTAAACTTCTCTCTCTCAGCTGTCGAAGCACTTTTAAAATTCTACTACTACTATTTAAAGTTCAGAAGAATGCTTTTACGATATGTAACATTTCATTTATTCCTTGCACGTACCATTAGGATCCTAAGGATAAGAGCCCAGTATTTTATCATTTATTATCCTTTTAAATGTGTGAATTAAAGTAAATTTAATACACTCAATCGATTATCAATACAGTATCAATTTCAGCTAATAATTAACAGGAATCAAACTTTACTTTTAATTCCTGTTGTGTGACAGTAATTATATATATAATTACAGCTGTAACAAAACAGTTTCTGTACCTATGTGATTTAGTAAATTTAAAAAAAGAGGAATAAAATTCAAATGGCTGGTCTAAATTTATGAGAGGTCATCTTTAAAAAAGCACAAAAATAGTACATTGTTTTTTACACATTTTGCCAACAATATCTATGAACCGCAAATAACCTAAATATAGGTGGAAGAACATGTTGTTTCGTTGATGGTAGAAAACAGAAATAAAACAGAATTTACTGCTTCCTCAATAAAATATTTAGGTGTGGAATGATACAGGGAAAATGCATAAATCGAGAGATTAAAAAATAACATTGGAACAAAGTCGTGAATTGAATGGCATTCTTAACCCATATACCACAGAAACGCAATTTGGCCAGCGATGTGAAACCTCGGGAAAAAAGGCTTAAAAATGTCAACAGCACCGTAACGCTTTAATGAATTCAAGGAGAGCCGTTTCTTCTCCGCGCACGGTAACTAAGGATTTTAATTACATCTGAACTAGCGATGGATCCACAGTGTCAATAATAATTCATTGTTTCTTTTTAGAGCGACAGCATCGCTAATAAAAGGAAGCGAACGAGCCGTGGGTCTCTTTTTTTTCAGCGCCAGTCGTCAAATCTTCCATAGGCCACCCATTCATTTACTAATGAAACGGTTTTGTGGCGATATCGAATGAAAACCTTGAGAGGAAGACCTCCACCGGAAATTATACGGGGAAAGAGTTTTTATTTCAGCGGAGGATCTCTGCGAGCATGGCTGAGCAAGAAACACTGCTCGTTTGGTTGATGAATGTATCATTCTGCAAAATTTAAGCACGGGTGTTTTCACTCTGAGCCTGAAGATGGATTCTGATATGGCAGTTTTTGTACATCACCAGTGACTCCTATATACGGTTTTTTCGACAAAAAATCATCTCTAATAACAAAGGCTAAGGTCATGATTTTTAGTTTATATCAGCAGGTATCAGCGCTTCTTCGTTTACATTTTGTTACAGGATGAATTCATAAGAGTGAATCTTTCATAACTTGTTTCAATCTTGCTTACAGCTGTAAATGTACGAAAGTTACCGAAGTATGGGTAATAATGAGAGGATAAGTGAGTTAAGCTATTCATTTTGAAAAACACAACGAATAGTGTTTATCATTGCTAACCGATTACGGGAACATGGGCAACTACCTCACTCCTCATCTTGCGTAGCAGCCTCATTCCCTCTAACAAGCATTTTAAACCTAATGATGACGAGAATAAGGATACAACAAACCTCTTCCTTGTTATACTAAGACCTTTAGATAATACATTCATAAAGTAATTATTAATACAATTATTAATACAATTAATAACACAATTTTATTTCAGGGCGAGATTGAGAGTAGTTAGTCACTTCTTACCCTATGCAATAGAAGAATTTAAAGAAAGGGCTTTTTGGATAAAAACAAGAGATTGCAATAAAGAGAAGAAAACATAAGTCTGCACTTCGAAAAAATGTAAAACCCACTAGGAAAACACCCACGAGAAAGGGGGAGTGAAGAAACTGCGAACTTGACAAGAGCAACCAAAATTTTAAAAGAAGAGGGGTGAAAATAAGAAAATGTCAGCAACACTATTGAACACAGATAGACAATATAAATGCATACTCTTACCGAAATTTTAAAAAAGGACAGATGATGAATTTGAAGTACAAGAAGTAAGGAATAGGATATGATAAAACATCAGAATAAAAACAACAAGGAGAGAAAGAAAAAAATACGGCGGAAGAAGTAATTCATCTAACACGGAATATCAACGAATAAGAAACATTTCAGTTCAGACCATTCTTCGAGGCAAATTTTACCGCTTGTTATATCGTGTAAGATATGGAATAATATTGTGAATACGATAGGAATAACATAAATCATAGCGGAAATCGCCAAATATCCAATCAATGAAGAGTGAAAAATAATTACCACGAGAAGGAGAAAGCAGCTGTTCATTCTGTAACTACTATTTTTAGCGGGTTCGCATTCTTTGAAATGGAGCCAAATACGATATCCCCGAAGATTAAAATGGTTTGAGAAATACGGAATTTAGAGAATATTGCCTCGTTGAAAATCAGGAAGATGCGAATATGTCGAAATGGAATGAATAAAATGAAAAATGCTACCATTCAAAGTTGAACGCTATAACATTGTAAATTACCGCTGAACCTCCGCAATGCATTTCAAACTCTATACCTCCCTAATATCTCTGTTAATCAGCGACGATATAACGTTGTTACGATTTATCAAATAGTTTTGTTAGAACAAAGAAGATTTTTATATCGTAGGAAAGTCATATCTATAGAAACAAGACAATTTATCTAACCTTAACTCCACACAGTGCTTTGTTATGTCATAGTCAACGTCGACCTTTGTTTTCAAATCCTCACATCATCAAAATCTCTTGCGCTTTGCAAGATGCGGAATGAATATTTCCAAGAAGCACATCGGTGGAAGACTGTTGTTGAGCCTTCTAAAAAATTACACGACAGAGGACATGTTTAAGTAATGCCCTTACTGCGAGGAAGGAAATGAATAGATTTTCTGCACTGCATTGAGCAGCGAACGACAAAAAGTTACCAAAACATTCCCGGGTGAGCTAAGGAGGTGAAATTATGCGTTTCGAAAGTTTACGCGAGTGAAAATGAGGGAAACATTTGCAGCTTTATTTTTTCGCTTATAAAAGGTAACATTCCAGCTGTTTTGCCGTGATTATTTTCACAAGGATTAAGGAGGATTTGAATACTTTGCAGGATAAAGTCCTGCGGCTGATCCCAAAGTAATAACAAGTGTGAAAAATAGCGACATGACTGGGACTCTAACCCAGGTCTCTTCTGGAACTGGAACCCTGTTCTCTTTTGGAATCCAGGTCTCAGGAAAGTGGGAGACCTGGAAATCAGGAAAGTAGGAGACCTGGGTTACTATGTATTTTACACAGTAGACTTGGTGATTATTTTCGTTACTTGAAGACACATTCATGGTTGCTTTGTAGATTTCACATACAAATCTGTTCCCTAATACTTATACGTTGAGTCGAGGTAGATTTTCCGTCACGTGTTTTTCTATATTTGTCAGATTTGTAAAAAATATCCTGACATATTCTAAAAGGATGAACCAAAACCATCAATATCATTCTTATCAATGCATTCGTAATGCCTAGGTCTCTTGGAAAAATTCAGAAAATTTTATTTCTCAAGATACATAAACGGACTGGATAACTGCGACGACTCATTATTATGAGTCAATATTGAATCAATTTTTCTGTTATCGACAAGTAACTTTTATAGCTATCTTAAGCTTAAGTATTTACTCAATACGATCCAATCCCAATAACTACGTTAATTTACTTTCATTACAATGCCAGTATATCAATTATCGATTTAATAAAATTGCATTATAAAGATAATTTAATATAATTCGTGAATCACTGAACTGTGAATCACCGAACAAAAACTGTGTGCAACTAATTGCATGGCTGTGTTCTATTCAAAGAAAGACGCTCATATTGTATAGTAAGTCACTTAAGAAGTTGCACGTTCTTAATTATGAACCAATTACGAATTTGATAGAAACTTTACTTTTCCTTCATCCATTGATAAAAAAGGTGTTATTTCTCTACAATTATGTTATTTCGTGACAATTATAATGTAATTAGTGAGAATTATCCAAATTATATACATCTTATTGAGTTAATCTTATTGTGTAATCAGATTTTTCATTTAAATGTAAGAAATTGTTATTGTGATTATGGCAATCATGTTTATGTGCATATTTGTGAATTTCAATGAAAAATTGTAAAATCTTCAAAGATATGTATTTTTAGATATGTTGAATCTTTGTTAAATTGAAAAAAAAAATAATAATATTTTATATTTTCTTAGGTTTAATTGTACTAGTTTAAGTTGACTACTGTATATTGACATGTCACCTATTCAGGGCAGAATTATTTCTGTTTTTGTAATGAATGTTTTTGTGACGCAAATAAATTATTAT
>KZ308261.1:1430130-1475242 GCA_000376725.2 Ladona fulva
TTATATATACATGTTTGGTTCAGCTGACTTGATATTACTATTCTGCTATGGTAAACCACGACATAAACATTCCATTACTAAGGTAATAATATTAAAAATTAAGTATTGCATTTAAAAAGGGATTAGTATGTTCTAAACGAATTGTCTATGTATCCGTTTTGATTCCAATATGAGTCTAGGTCACAAATTCGGAGTTCAATTCGATACCGGGTTTGGTTATGTCGACATTTTTAATCGCTTATTTTGTATTTAAGTAGTTTATTAATTTTTCTTAAGTTGTGCATCCTTTCCATTATCATTTTGTTTCTAACATACTTCAATTCAATCGTTCACTTGCATCTATTTATGAGTCTTCAATAAAAGCATCAAACGAGAGTATTTACGCCATGAGCTGGTTGGAATTAAAGAGGAATGGGCATACAACGATTAAACTAATTAATAAAACCATACATAGTATATCCTTCATTAATATTTTCTAAGTTAATGAATGATATACTATACATGATTTGATATGTTGTATTACTATGTGATATTTACCATAATTATGTAATTATTGTTAACTTCTGTACTCTCCACAGGAGGTTTTAGGAGGGGTTTTCCTCCCGTCTTTGGGCGAATGCAGGATGTTGCCAGCATCAATTCAGTGAACAATTACAAGAGAGAAGTACACGGTAGCAATAAAAGGAAACGTACAAACATGTACGAATCAGAAAATAGTTGATTAAACCGGGACTTGAGCCTATGAACTTGGCGTTGGCAGACTAGCACGCATTCCTGAACCAAGGTTGGAAATCTGGAGGACGTCTGAGTTTTTCCGTCCCTCATCTTTCACACTTCAACTCTAAAACGATAACCAGAGACCGTCACAGCTCCCTCCATCACAATTTCCAATATTTCCAATAGTTTTCATCCCTTCCTCTCGCCGCTTCCACGGTTTAATTACACCCAAAATCCACTTCCGTATCGTCCAAAAAATTTCGAGACGTCCCCCATTATCGCACAGTCCCAAACTGAAGGCAATAACTCACCATTGAGTTTAGTTGGCACATCCCCAAACCAATCTCTCCTCGGAAACCATCGAAATCCTGCTCATCGTAATCATGCTCCTCGGAATCTTTCAGGCTTCCCCGAACATCTGGCGGTTTATTAACTTTCCTTGAATTCCTAACGAATACCCCCGCAAAACTCTCTCTTGCCCGCTGAAAAGAATGATTGGGCCCCATCTTTCAGTGGGGGAAAGAACTTAATAAATCCGCTCCTCTGGTAATACTACCGTGGCTATCGGATGTCCCTCCCAGTTCAATCTCCTCTATCCTATTAAAAGCGTGCGTAAATCTTTCCTGGGTGGTTCGAGTTTATATCACCGCGGCATTTTTTCTCCATCTCTTCAAAGAGGCACTTCCGCAGAACCTGCGGTTCGACCGAGATTATTTATTATCTCTTATGCATTATGCTGGCGATATGGCCTTGCGGGGTGCGCCATATCAAGAAACAATGGCTGAAATTTATTCAATGAGATCGAGCCCGCTTTGAGGATTCGAGAGAAAGGTAGATGGGCAAAGATGGAAGATCATTACTTCCTTTCTCACGCGTGCATGGAGAAGGAGAAAGCGTGCTCGCGGATTGCTAATGAAATCAGAGTTACAAAGGCTTGCTGATTGCGTTAAAAATTCAGCTTGTTCTCTTCCATTTTTAGTATTTCCTTTTCCTTCGTGAAGGGTACGGTCCTTTGACATTTAATATCCCGAATTTCAGATATTTCGACCCAAGTTTCATGCTGTGCAACGAATATTAAAAACAAGAATATGTTTCTGAAAACATCCGAGTCATCATAGAGTATCATTCATCCGAGTAATTATTCTTAATAAAAGAATAATATTATAAGGAAGCGAGATAATTATTTTCGTTTGTGTATTCATATTATCAATTACTCGTAAATTTTTATGTCAAATGATGCATTAAGCCTGTAGGTTATACTGATTATTTTATTACGCGAGTTAAAATCAGAATTCGGTTAGACTATGTTTTCATTATTTAATACTTGTTATATGTACAAGCATGTACATTCAAGCGTACTGAAATAATACCATAAGCACAATGAATCCTACTGCCACTAGAACCTGCCATGTGCAGCAGGAGCTGTAATAATAAAATAAGAATACAGATTGCATAAAAAGTGTGAATTACATTCTAATAAATACGAGTACATAAATCCTTCCAAAGAGCGATAGGAAAATTGATAATTCAGCTAACATACGCGTTACCCTGTGGCGACAAATTTTATCTTTCTTACTTTTGGAAATAGTTATCAGAATTTCTTCTATTGCAATGATTAGTAAAACATTCTATGATGGTTTATGTTGGCATTGTTGTTAAAATGCTTCGACTACTTAGATAATTTCGCAAGTAGGGGCCAACACCGAGAATCGAACCCAGGGCCGATTCCATAGAAGGCGAATGCTCACTTGGCTAACCGGAAGCCCTTCAATAATGTGATTTCGAAATAATATTTACTTTAGTATGGTTACTGCCTGTTTGACTTCACGGTTCATACGTACAGGTTAACCATGGTTTCCAATCTCGATTTATTTGGTTTTGTTAGCTGTATTGAAAGATTAATACAAGGTCCATATTTAAATGTGATAGATTAATCCTTTTGTAGACGATCCGTAAATGTTATAATAATCATAAATATTGTTCCGTTATCATCCTAATCCTGCTCGTTAAGAAAAATTTTGTTTCTATTCAATAAGTGAATTTTGACATGATTAAATATCGTATTTCATTATAAGTAAATCAAGCTTTTGCTTTTGCTTTGTTTTACATTTACATTTTACATTTTGCTTCGTTACATTACATGAAAAGTTTTAAAACCTACGAATTTGCAAATCATCTTCAACTTCAAAATCGATAAAGGTGGCAATTTTCAATTAGTGGCTTTTAAATACTAAATATTGAAGGAAAATACTTTAATATTGCTAGAAATACTTATGGCATCCACGAACTCTACTCGTGTATTTTGTTTATAAGCTCATTCATATAGCTACGTTTTTGAACATCAATCTATGAAGACAAATATAGATAAATTCTAATCTCTCAATTAATAAACTCATCATCTACTCAGGCATCCATTTTGCAGAACTTGACAATAAAACCTGAGTACATGGTCAATATACGATATGCACTTGAATGAAAATCCACATAAAGTGATAAGAGAATGATCACCTCCTTTTCAGATCATTTACAGGTTCATTACTGAACACACGTAAATTAATAACCGATATAGGAGACTTGATGCAATTTAATTCACATGCCTTTGTAGTTAGATTACTTAGTATGTATTGAGTATCCTCCAGCCTTAATTTGTCCTACAACATGCCGTTGTAAAATTAGATTATATTAGATAATTAATGTAGCTATTGAGACGGAAGAATAACTGTTAATTCGACGAAAGGCACACATTTCGATAGAGTTGAAAACAATGAAATTTTCTTCGTACACCTAATTTTTACTATACATCTATTTAGATTCCCTAAAAGCTTCACTTTTCGATCCCTGACTGATGAATGTTTAATTTTATTGGCTCCTTGAGTAAGAAATCAGCAAATAAATCGTCCACCTTGTAATATGTAAAAACTTGAACTGATCAAGAAACACTATTTATTGTTCGTAAATTATATCACAAGATTTTTCATTGCAAATGTGAAATGTTTAAATTGCTTCCTCTTCATATAGTTAACCATTAATTCTTATTTCTAGTTTGATATGGACCTAAATTCCCCGTATTTTTTACGGGGAAATGCACAAGCTCGGATTCAGCAATCGGCTCGGCCGTTAGAGAAACGGGTTGTTTTCAATCTCAAAATTTCACAAAATGTCGGCGAATTTTATCATAATCATCAAAATTTTAATCTAATATTAGTATTGCTTGACAGTATTACTTGACCAAACTAAGAATCTTAATTCCATTTACCATCTTTTGGCTATTGTCTCGATTTCGTACGGCTATTCTTTTTTAATTTAATTTTTCCAAAAAAAGATACCCTGCAAGCGATAAAATTGAACTCTACATATATTTTTTATGGAAGCACTTTGACTTGTCTGAAGTCGAACCGCGGACAATTTGGCGAATAAAAAGTAACATGTTAACCGTCCAGGAAACACATTTGACAATCTTTGAAGGTTGAACGCTGTACGACATCTGTATCTCGAGTTTTGGAGGAACATACACAAATACAAACTATTTTCTCTATTAATTATATATGCAATTTCAACCCTCGTTATTGAAAATATCGCTCGTTATTAAACATACATGAAAAATTAACAAAATCTACAAAATTTCGAAATAATCAAGAATGTAATAGAAATTACTTTGAGGGCTTGTGGAGCTCGACTTAGATTATGGACGATTATTAAGTCTTCGACACCATTAGTTAAATGATAGATCTCGTCAAAGGATGTTTTCATACATATGAAACTCGAGTGTCCGTTTCATTTGGAGGTTTGGTACAAAACCGCGTTCTTGTGTGAGGAAGAGAGATTTGAATCCATCTGTGGGCGATTCTTCACTGCGGGAAAACCCATATGACAAAAGCAACGAGCTCGCATCCGGTGGACGTCTGACGTTAAGAGACATTAATTCCTCTCCCGTCCAATTCCTCTTCCTATCTTCCTCGCTAAAGTAGGCTAATCTCCGTGCAGTTAGATGGAGACAGGTGCGCCTTATCATGCATTCCACTTCTGACTGCATCTTTTACTAAGGAATTCTAGAAAAAGTAACTATAAAAAAATGTAGTTTTCCTGTAATTTTGCAGTTTTTCCTCTATCCTACGAGTAATTGTACAGTTTTTCGTCGATATCCACTTAATTAAATTACTATCATAGAGTAATCTTTCGAAAGCAATTCTTCCAGTTATTCTTCTCTCCCGAAGATGGAGACATAGTTGCCGAAATACTTATTGAGAACAATAATTGCAAAGCGCGACCACTTACAACCCTAACCCCTGCTGGTGGGAATCCTTCAACGGTTAGTTTGCTCGCAAACAGCGGCTATTTGAAGATTTTCTCGAACTCTAATATTCCTGTATTGCACGAATGCAAATAAAAACTACTTCCAACGAATTGCAGCTGTTGTAATGATGCAAAGCAACCTGATTATAGATGTAATGGATATTACTTTACCATTATCGTTTTCTTAGATCAAGATTGACTCGATTGTAGATAACTAAACTAAAAGTCACCCGCCAATAAGAGGCGTACAAACTTTCAGGCTTCGGGGCAATGGCTAAGGGTGACAGTAAAAGTTAATATGTTAAACGGAAGCGATTAACCTGATTTAGTGAATAACGGCATCTGCATATATTGTTTTAATAAACACATTTCCTCAATAAATTCAAACATAGCGAGTTCTCGGAAGAAGTAGTTGATGTCACGCGTCCCCTCTGTTACATAATACTGCGAGAAAATCACAGTTGCTAGAACTTATTGCAAAAACTTATTTTTTAGCGAACGAAACTTGGGTTTGGGAAAGAAGACTTAAGGCCCATGAACCCTCAGCCACAAGCCAAAAGGCGATACACATGTATGAACCTTAACCTCGCTGAGTGCAAGGATAGCGAGTACATGTCACAATGGAAAGGCGCAGTAACATTGGTGCAAACCTTAGGAGAGTTGTACACCACGGGTCATCAATATATGAGATCAATATATGTAACCCCTACATAAATCTCTTAAGATATCTCTCAAAATCATTTAAGGTATAATTACGATTTTAGTTATTTTTAATGCAATTAATATTCTTCGAGTTTATTACGTTAAATAATTAATCCCGTTCTTTGCGTCGAAAATGTTGATTTATTTAATATTTTAAACAATCGATAATCGATAAAGTTAAGCAATTGCTTATTCCTCATTAATTCATTATTTAACATCCTAACTGGAAAGAAGAAAAAACACATACTTAACGAGACTATTTGAAAAGAAGATACTTCATTAATAACTCATTTAAATTAAGGGCTAATAAAATAAAGCTTTCTCCCTTAAAATGCTTTATAAACTCATATTTCGGCGCGAGAGGTAGATTTCATCTGACGTCCCATGGTCATTAGCGTTAAATTATTGTTTGCCAGATTTTTTCAGGTTGTTGTGTTAAACGGAAGGAACTAGATCCTTTTCTTGTTAATTCGCTACATTAAAATCCCCGTGAGGATGAAACAAGATGCCGGATGACATTAAGTGGCATATTATTTCACCATTAAACGTCCCAATATTTGGTTTCTTCTCTCACGTACTAACGTCATTAATTGGTTTCCAGTAACTACGATCAAGACTCCAATTACAGATCCATTAAACGTTTCCCAGGATGAATAATGAATATTAATACCCTCGATGTCATTAATCCGTTAATTAAATATCCTTTCTCGGCGTCACACGCCGCAGGAGTTCAGCTGATCTCCCTTCGTAAGATGACCCAGAGCGTGGCCTTGCGTATCGTTGAAATTAATCTCTAATAAACGAACAAACGCTAATTTGACACACGTGTAATTAAATGTTATGAATTAATTTTTTACTACTAATTAATACTATTATATACTAGTAAACGCCACCGTCAAGCATGACGGAACTTAATTTAGTTTAAGAATATATCTTTTATCGTATATATCTGGTCCTCCTGAGCACAAAAAAACGCCGTCGTAAGATCATAATAACTCAATATATTTCTTACCATTATTTATAATATTTTCTCTTCTGTTTTCAAGTCATGAAAGCTAACTTTATAAAATTATAAGAACTGATTATCCCCGTGCACTTATATGGGAAAATTCATTAAATCAACATTCAACAATGGCCTTAGTCGTCAATGGGATGGGTTGTTTATTTTTTTATTTTTTTTTTAATTCCCAAATATTTTACGAAATTTCCGTGTGTTTTAACGAAAACTTCAAAAGTTCAGATCTATACCAATATTTCACGACTAAAATAAGAATCTATAATCATGTTCCTTTCTTTTGACACTTCTCTTGATTTCGTAGGACCATTGTTTCTAATTTAATTTTGTAAAAGGAATAACCTCTGCAGGTAACAAAAACGTATTTACGTGCATTTCTTATGGAAAAGTATACTAACTGATTGCCCCCGAGCATTTATATGGGAAAACTCATGAAGTCAATGGTCAAAAATTGCTTTGGTCGTCAAAGGGATGGGTTGTTTGTTTCCCAAATATTTAACGAAATTTACGTCTATTTTATCAAATTTCTCGCAATTTCAAATGTAGGTATATGAATGATTCACAACTAAAATAAGATTATATGATTATTTTCCTTTCTTGTGACACTTGTCTCAATTTCGTAGGACCATCGTTTTTAATTTAATTTTGTAAAAGGAACAACCTCTGCAAGTCATGAAAACGTAATTTACGTACATCTCTTATGGAAACGTATTTCGTGCTCCTAGGTTCGAACCCAGGCCTTTACAGATATGTGAATAGTTTTTCTGGGGGTTTCATCATCGTAGAAACACAATGCAGTTTGTTTCAGATCTCTAAGTCAAGCCGTTTCAGAGATAAATAGGGTGACGGACAGACGGACGGACATTTGATCTTTATATATATGATACACTACTAAAGTAATAAAATGTGAACGTTACACGGTTAAAGTCACTCTTACTTAAAATTCTCTGGCTTGATTCACATCCTGCTGCAATAGATATGGGAATTAAGACGTAAATTGAATTTGAAGAGATGAGTCCAAAAAAATTAAATTTTTTTGAAATTTGTCAGCAATAAACATTTCAAATATATGAAAATAATGTTATATAAAATTTATCAACCTATACAACATAACGTAGAAGTGTGAAAATTCAAAAAAAAATAATTGTTTCATCGCAGTGACCGTGTTCATTGTCCAACAAATAACGACTTAGAACAATACAAGTTACTTTTACGCGTTTTTCTTCGTAGCCCAGAAATGTATTCTCACGGATGTATACTCACTGAAACTGGAAATTTCAAATCCAGGCATGGATTCAAAATGCATGTAATGCAATGCCTTCGTTGGAATTAATTTTTAAAATCTGCATTTTAGCTGTAAGCTATTCCATACATTTCAAATTGATTTTAACTTTTTCGGAAAACGTGCGGTCAGTAATTTTCACCCAAACTCATTCCTTAATAAATGATAATTATACAGAAAATAGTAAGGAAATGCAGCATTCTCCTTAGCAACTAAAGCGTACAATAAAAAATAACCAAAATATGAATGATTCGTGAAAATACCTGGAGAATAATTTCACATGGATAACATCCAATAGTTACACAGTAATTTCTATTAAAGACAAAATATATGTGTTTTTATCTACCACATATACCACAGATTCGAGAAATGAAAGACCTTCGATGGAACATAAAAGAAGAAGAAAAATTCGTATCTAGTGGGTGCAAATCGACAGAATAAGTGAAAAAGAGGCAGTTAAAATTGATGTGAGGGAGAAAGGAAATAAAAAAGTTTGGAATTTAATTACCGGAGAGTCTAGCTGTCTTCGGGCGAGACAAATTGCCTAGGATAGTAAACTGTTAGGACTATTCGAGAGAAAACCCGAGGTGGAACGCTAGTTCAGTGGAATCTGTTATTTAAAAAGACTAAAGACAATAAACCCAGAAAACGGTTCTGATCCTTCAAGGAAATCCTACAAAAACATCACTGACATTATCTTAGACCGACAAATGTTTAATATTAATGTTAATAGTTATCCCCTTTAAGAGTGGGAACATTTTTCACTTTACCTATACTTGTAGTCTGCGTAGTTTTTCTGTCTTTTATTCTTTCCGTAAAACTATATTTACGAAATTTCGTACATGTAGCATTTACAACACGGAAAATACAGCCGTGGATCTTTCATATGCCTCATATCTCCGAATTCGACTCTCGAACGTTCGGAATGGCTTCCACTGGAATTGCACGTAAAGGTCGATTTCAAGTCTTGCAGGCTTTATTTCTTTTACAAAATCAAACTAGAAATATTGGTCCTTTGAAATCGGGATAAGTGTCAAAAGAAAGGAAACTGTTCATAGACACTTATTTTAGTCGTGTAGTAGTTATATGGATCAAAACTCTGAAATTTTTGATAAAATAAACGGAAATTTTGTCAAAATTTTGCGGCTGTAAACAACCCCTTAGTGACCAAGGCGATCGTAGTATTCGAGCTTATGTATTTTACCATAGGAATACAGATATTATAGACCCATATAGAATTGAATATAGGAACTAGTGACAATTTATAAACAGTAGGCAATGTTCTGAGATTCCAGCACATGTAGTTACAATATACAAACCCCAGGGACAAACGTACGACCACATAGTGTCTCTTCATCAATCCAATTGTCCAAATGACAGCCCCATGTTTCTTTGTCATAATCATGATGATGAGGAAATATTAGAGAGAGAGAAAAGGGAAAATTTTGGGGACGAACGGAACTTTACTATACAAACGAGGTTTTAAAGCTGTGAGTTAGTATGTAACACTCATTAACTGCGTAGTACTGAAGGAAATTCTATAGAGTAATTTTTTTGGAATCCCGCTAATAATTTTAGCCTAAAGTTTCGGCGTTGACATTATTTAAAAAAATTATTTATTATCGATTGTAGATACCGACTTCATTCGATTACTCTATAAGAATACGCTAAGAATTTGCGCCAATAGAGAACGAAAGGTGAACGGTGAAGATTAATTTTTTTTTTATTTTTAATTTTATTGTTAAATTTGAAGAATGCGAACGTTCTGTTGAATTCGCAGTTACATTTGACAAAATAGTCTTCCATACATTTTAATTATTAGTAATTTTATTCAAAATACATATAGTATCTTCAGCATCTATCGTTGAGAAATATATTACATTTCTACAGACTTAAAAATGGTACATTATGGTTTAAAGGGCTGTTATCATGGATATATATTTAATATTTGTTAAATTTAATTTTGTTATGCATGACGCGGATGTTTACTTGTTATTATATAATATTTTCTGCGTGTATCTTTTCAAAATTTGCATTGCTTCCTACTCTGCACACGTTCGTAATTCTTCTTCATACAGGGATACGACACACTGCAATATGATAGTTTGTCTACTTGACTCTGTACGAATGCTTTAAGTGACTCAATTATCTACTTCATGATTCCTGAGAAGTTACCTACGTATAGTTAATTATACCCCTTACTAATATCGTGAGAAGTTTTCTGATGGAATTATTCATAAATATTTTGTATATAAGTTGCCACCGGACTTCCGTCCACTTGTAACTTTTTTATTGTATAATAATGATAATAATAAAGAAACCTCATAATTCGTTCATATTGACAAAATCGATTAATTTAAGATATTCGTATGTAACAAAAGAGTGATAACTTTTTAAAATAGATTTTTGATCACCGCGAATCCTAAACTTACTTATAAGCCATACGTTTTGAGTAAATATTCCTACCACGCTAACTATTGACGGTTTAGAAGTGATTTTTATCCTATGATAATTAGAGAGGTATTTTTATAATCACTTGGAAATTACGGAAAGACTATCATGGAAAGTAATGCCAGGGATGACCTTTTTTATTTTCCAATCATTTTTCAGGGCATTAGAAATTAAATCATTTTAGAAGTGATTTTTGCCTGTATCTAACCCTTTTATCTAATCGCTTTGTATCTAAGTTTCAATTAAGGGTAATAGCCCTGCGGTTTTACTAATAACCAAAATTCTGTATTAAATTTTCATTATAAATAAGAAAGAAGCAAAACATTAATAAGAATATAGAATCAAATGAATGAACCCTGCAAGTTAGTTTATTAAGGAAATTTTCGGTAGCGAATCTCCCCAAACGCAAAATATATTGCACGCATTTTTGTAATTTTAGCTTGTAGTATCAGAAGGTTTTACGACACAACACTCGACGATAGGACAATCGAACCGTATTCGGAACCCCTCCAATTCAGAGCGGAATTCCGACGTGTGCGTGCCCTTATAAAGCACGCCTTTCGGCTCGTGAAATATACGCACACATATATTATCGAATCCCAAAAGGAAAAGGGGGGCCAATCCCGAATTCTTTCCTATACACACGTGCGTCACGAGTGCAAACGTAATTTCCTCGACTATTTCCGTGGGCTTCCCACGCGCACACTGGAGAGATGTCTTCTCCATCTTCTACTCCCGGAAGCCCCATTCGACTTCATATCTCTTCGATTCCCTGCTTCGCCCATCCGAAGCGCCTCATCCTCCGACAAACTCTGTGCTTTATTTCTCACTATGCACACACGTGGCGGAGTTTTCCTCTCTGTTTACAAGGCTCGTGGATACATACGAAGCCGAGTAATTTGCTCTAACGTTCTATCACTGAGCAAATGAAATCGTACCGAGGGAGATTCCGCAAAATAGGATGCCTGCGTCTGGATAACGAAATAAAAGGGCTGAAAATACTGCTGAAGAGGAAAAAAATCTCATATTTTCAAACTACTAATTTCTCAATCACATGTTTTATGGCTTTGGAGGTAGTTTTCGTTTTTGCGACTTAGCATGGTTCGATGATTATGGAGAATGCAAATGGGTATCGTTAGAAAGGAGATTTAATAATGTCCCTTCTTCGTTTCAATTATAACGTTAATGTAGTAACCCCTAGTGATGTACTTAGGCCAGTATGTGAGAATTACGTTCGTATATAAATTACTTTCGATCCTTTCAAATCAACATAAAGAAAAAAGTTGAATATGTATTAAACATTTAGTAAAGCAATGAATTTATAAAATCTTCACGATGTAATATAAGCATCTATGTATTTGTTAGCTAATAAGAAAGCCTTTACCACCACTACAGTAAAATAACGTGAAAGAATTTCGTACATTCTTTGTTTTTATTTACATCGTATCCATGACGACTGACGTAAACTACGAATAAGGCTATATCAGTTTTAGAATGCGGTGTTATATTTAAGATTTAAATTGTTTAAGATGTGTGATACCAACTAAAATATTATGCAATTATTATACCGGTAAAAATATTGAGCTACTAATTATTGTGTCCAGAAAATTAACAGTCAAAGCCCATGTGACGCAAAAAAGATACACAAAGAGAAAGCAATGACGATAAAAGAAAAGAGGATGACCATGATAATGGAATTTAGAAGTCATTGGTTTTGAATGATATGACACGAAAAGGACAAAGTGCATAAGGGAGAAAAAAGACTGAGGATATCATATAGAGAGCAATAGAGTAAGAGATAAGAGATAAGCATATGTTGGTACTAAACTGCGTAACAGGAAGTACTACAACGCCGAAACTTTCATATCTATTACAAGTAGACGGTATGGAGAAGAGAAACTTTGCAACCACCTAGCACTTCCGGGTATTACTAAAGGGACTGGTTAGAGTACAGCAGTTTCCTTAAAGAGCAAATTTCCTTCGTAACAAAGAGACCTAAAAAATCCCAAGTGAAATCTCTCTTTAGAAGTTAATTACCTTATGCATTTCAAATTTTTAATGTTTAAACTCTGAACGATTTTACATTACTCTGGCTTCATTTTAACCTAGCGATACTGTAACATAATTAAAATTACACCCTCAACGCATCAATTTTGCTTAATCTGCATTTTAACGGACCTTAGTCACGATTAATTATTTATAAACGTCAACGAAGCGAATTATTTTCTGAATATGAAGTGTTGGTAACTCTTACATTTCCATTAGAATCAGATGAAAGTATTATAAAAAAAAAATAATGATATATAACTTATTCATAAAAATTAATAGAAAATTATTGGCAAACGCAGAACAGATTATCCTTTTAAATATGACTTCTGAATGCTAAGCCTTGATTACTATGTAATCACGTAAAATTTATTCCTGCTTTCTTTCTGCCATACATTACGCCAAAACAAAGATAAATTGTGTTCCATATTTCATCTTTTATCAAATGAGTTATTCGAAGACCAAACCCTCTCTAAAATATAGGCCCTTTTTTTAAAAAGAAGACTTTTTTTATGAATTATACCTCCACATTAATACGACATGGATCGCATAAATTTTCATTAGTAGTTTCTTGTTTTCTTTATTCGTTAACTAAAAAACTCTGAGCAGGATTTAAGACAACAAACTTCAGGATATATTTAGGCTTCGTGTTTACTTGTAATCATTATAAAGATAATGATGACGGTGCCGTGAATCTTCATTCTCAATTTAATTTTGCTCAAACGAAACGATTCTCTTTTGTTTCACTGTGACGTAGTTGAATTTACACAGCGCACTTCTTCTTTCATGTTTTGTTAGACTCAGATTTTAACGATCCTCCGTTAAAAAACATAATTTCGTGTAACATAAACATCATAACGTCTAAATAACAAAACGTTTGAAGGAAGAGAGAATGCATTTGAATAATATGTACAATATATTTATATCCGTTAAAAAGTTCCATTGGGAACAATTGTAACGCATGCTGGGTTTAATTATTCCCCATGCTTCCAAGGAAACTAGATGTTGATTGACACCTAATTACAGGGAGAATTTACGATATAATATACAGAATTTATTTCTTCCGAAAAATTTTGACACATCTTCTTCCGTGAACGTGAAATGCAAATTAGAACTTTTTTTGATCACTTAATTTAGAAATGATAGATGTGGAAAAGTGTTTGTCAGATTTAATTACTTCCTCAATCCAACCTGAAGTTTTTATTAATATAAATTAAAAATTCTGTAACTTCAATGAACGTTACGGAATTGTAGAGGGTAAATTTGCATTGTAATATACTATTTTAAATTTTAATCATACTAGCTGGAGTGAAATTTAAAAAGTAAATGAATTAAAATAATATATCCCCCGAAATATCCGGCAACAGTCTGATTTCGTGTTGAAATTTCACAAAAGAGCTTCCAACGAAATACTGCAAAATTTAATGATGCACCACCACCTTTACATTTAGTAATGACTTGTATGATTTTCCTTCCAAAGTTTATTCCTTTGAATTTGGCGAACGTTTGATGTAGTTTTTCTAGCTTCAGGTCTATGAAAGTCGACTTTGAACTGAGCATGGCTGACGATGTTATCTTCCGAGAATATTATTTACGAATTCCGGGAAAAGATCAAGATAGTCTGTCAGATACATTCAGAAGGTGAACGAAAAAGCAATTCTGATAAAAAGAGAGTTTTTTTTCGGACGTTAATAATCAAAAAAACAATCTTTTTTATCATAATGAGTGTATATTTATCGATAAATATATAATTTACAATAGTATTAATTTCATATTCCGCGTTAACTAATTTTCGCTGATTTTCATAACATTCAAAATAATAATTCCATGTATGCATTAAACTATTTTGACTGGTTAAATATACTCATGAATATTTAACTTTAAACATAAATTTAAAAAAATTAAAAATTTCGGCGATTATAATGTTTATATCAATGCCAAACAATGTGAGGATGGTAATTCATGTAATTGTTTCTTCCTGAAAGAACGCAACGCGAAAATTAGGTAATGCGGAATAAAGGAAAAGGGGTAAGGGTGACTTTTGCGCAAGATGGTGCACACCCAGGAAAAATCCCAAAGATCCGGAAGTATCCCGAATGGCCGGGATAGCTCAACGGACAGAGCACCCGACCGGCAATTGAGTGTCCCGGGTTCGATTCCCGGTCCCGTCAGACTTTTTTCAAGTCCATTATTCCTGGGGGGTAATGCGGAATTTTTTTCGCTTGGAATACTATGAGAATCAGTGAAAATTAGTTATAGCGGAATTTAATTTCATTCGCTTACAGAAATAAGGAAACTGCTGATAATATGATAATTAACTTTGGCTCTAAACCGCAATCCAACATAAATGATTGCGGTTGTACACCGAATATGACATGAAACCATGCATGAGCTTTTGTAGTATTTATCCGATACCGCGCATTTGCGCATTCAATCCTTTACTTTTATCGACATCAAAATACAAGCTCTGTATCAAAACTCGACCAGAATCCTTCAAACTACACCAGCAACTTGGTCTTTTAGAGAAATCCCTCAATCCCAAGACGCGTTTCGTATTCTAAAAAGTTTCTAGGCTCCGTTCTAGGAAATAGTTGTAATCGATGAAGCAGAAAAATGCAGCCCCGAGGTCAGATGACCTTTAAACTTCAGACAGTTGACCCATCGGATACCGCAACATTCTTGGCATAAGACCTTAAAAATTTCCGATCGGTATGCATGAATGTCAGATGAATTAATATGTTAGTAAGATACCATACCATACATCGAAATTCAATAGTCAAGTAATTGCCATTTTTCTCTGAAAGGATTCTGCAAAATACTTTCCCATAAAATTCTTTAAGAATTAAAAAGTATGTCCTGTTTTAGGGATATCGGTTGGAACAACGAGTATTAACGACATTAACATTAACGAAAATGTTACTATTATTATACATATTTCATCTATAGTTGTACAATTTCACTTGAGTCACAGTTAGCTGAGGGGTGATTTAACCTTAAGTCAAACAAGAGTTGTATGATGTTCTGACAAATATTTATGAGCTGTAGACCAGTATGTCAGATCCCTATTTTCATAATACGAAGTTACACTTTATTTGCAAATTCCTACCCTTCATCCATTCCTTTAAGTATACATCAAGAGAGAAGAAAACCGATTTGGAAACTAATTTTAAAGAAACACGTTTGCACTAACTAACGTAATAAAAAGATGTATCGTACTGCAAATTGCTTTTACGCCGTAGCACTTGTCGTTTGGTGAATAGCAAAACATGAGCGAGTATGTAGATGTAGAAATAAAAAATAGACTTCGAAATCTCAAAATATGAATGCTACGAATTTTAAATTTTCACTAATGTACCCTACCACGGAATCGTACGTTAAACATTCTGGTAACGGAGTGTTGTAGCAACGGATAAACATCTAGCGAGATTAAACGGTAGCCATTTTATCGTCAAAAACTTATAACCTTCTGTAATTCAATAAAAATCATATAAATAGTAGCTTTTAGTATCAATCAACAGAAAAATTTTATCACCGATAAATATAGTAAGCTCCACGTGTTGACATTCGGAACTACAACGCAAACGACATAAAAAAGTAACTATTTCGTTCATGACTCATTGCACCGATTTATCAAGGGAACAAGGGAATAAATTAGGGAAAAAAATTATAATTGCCCAATATAAATCATTATTTTCGAAAAATAATTCGCATGTAGCGTAAATAACGATCAATACAACTCGAAGACAAATTTCTCTGACCTTTTAAATACGAAGGCTATATTTCATATTATCGAATTTGAACCGCACGCACACCGAAAGGGTGTGCAGAGTTCTTTTGGATCACGCAAAAGGCCACAATCCACTTTGTTTTCCCTTCTTTTTCCCTTTTCAAGCATTTCCTCTTCCAGAATCACCTTAAACCGCACAAAAAGGAGCACAGAAAAGCGTTTCCGAAACCTCCGGGAAAAGCCCTGGGGTAATATATTCCTTTGTATCGATTTTCGCCTTTTTAATAATAATAAGATATTGCTCTACTACACTAATTATTTGCTCTTCTCGTCAATTTTGCCAACAAAAGAGTCTATTTATATTATCTNTCCATAACCTGGCTTAAAACAATATTGTTTTTTTGTTTAGCAGATGACTCATCATTTATTGGTACATATATTACTGGCGAGGTTAGGCTCCATGGACCCCTCATTCGCCTAATCTCATTCGTCAATTCTACAATAGCAATAAATGAAAGAAAAACAGAGACGATTTGGTTTGTAGGAACATTTTCTCCAAATAAGGTCCATAAGGAAAAACTACGAATATTGATTACGTATTTTGGCCGAAAAATATTGGATTTATAAATGCGTTATATATCCTTACTTATTCCGTTGGTTTGTCCATCGCTAAGTGGTTTCAAGTAAAGGACATCAATTCATTTTATTGGTTAACTAGCAAAAGTGTATGTGTAAGGATGAATGAATGTGTAACGTGCGGTAAATGAAGAATTCTTATGGAAATCAGTGAAGAAGTTGTTTTGTTTTGAATTTGTTTTGTACGTTAATTTCACGTATGATAACATAAGTGTTCTACCTTTCGGTAGGTCCATGTGCCCTAATAATCTCAATCTCGCCCGAATAAAGACGTATTATTATTATTATTATTATTATTTTGATGTCGATAAAATTAAAGGATTGATAATTTAACTTCGACTGATTTAGGATTTCAAGATTAAAAAGAAGCGATCGTTTTTTGAAAATTAATTGATGAAACCACTCAGTAGGCTCTTTATAGTTGTTTGTCGGATAATAAATAATTAGCTCCACCTACGTACGGGCTGATATTGGGAAATTTCCGGAATTACGATCTTACCCAATGTCACACAGTGGGCTGGAATCGGAAAAAGCTAGCCAAGAGGCCAGAAATGTTTTTATAAAGTGAGGTACATGAAACTTCGCATATTTATTCAGAAAAGATTTAATTTTACAGGAATAACAATTGTGAAAAATAGCGACATGACTGGGACTCGAATCCAGGTCTCCCACTTTCCTAGCAGGGAAGGGACGCGGCATGGTAGTTCAGTGGTTAGAATACAGGCCCGGAAAGTGGGAGACCTGGGTTCGAGTCCCAGTCATGTCGCTATTTTTCACAATTGTTATTCCTGTGGGATTTGTTGCACTACTTCATCGTGCAAAGAAATTCACCTTCCCTCGATCCTTATTTTCCAGAAAAACTTTCAAGTTTGCTGTAATAGATCAAGTGTCTAAAAAAACACTAATCTGAATTTAAGTGTTCCATTTTCGTACAATTATTTTCGTCTCATCTCGGGATGTAAATTTAATTTTTAAATTACTTTGTTGAAAAAGTTCGGCTTGGACTTAATTATTTCCCGTGCCCGAGGTCTCAAATATTTCCCGAGCTATAGGATCTCATTGTTGCGTGCAAAACCCTGTCGAAACAATACATTATTGGATACTCGAAACAATGCGGTAGAACAGTATCACATTACATGACATTATAATAATAAATATTGTCATTGAAATTGTTATTGAAACAATTATTGTTTTTTTGAAACAATATCAGAAGCGAAAAAAGTTGATTTTAATATTATTTTAACGAGCCTTCTATATAATTTTCCTGTTAAATGCCAAGGAGCAAACTGATGTAACCTTGGCACTTAAGAAACCTGCTTGTTTACTGTTTATCACCCGTTAGATTCGTGTCAATGAATAATTAATTAAGATAAACATAGCTTGAACAAGACCTAAGAAACGAGGAATTAAAGACGTTTCACCCGCTACTGAGACGTTCCACCCGCTAAGAATATCCCGATATGCCACATCTCCCATTCCTATCCAGAACCACCACCCCTTCATCCACATCACCGCAATATCGATTCCTCTTGCGATGCGTGGTGGTTTGTCTTTATAATTAATGCGAATATTCATGCGTGTGAAGGTTTAAGAAGCGGTGCTGGGGTTGGTAAGATGTGGGCGGGTCTGAGTGTGGGTGTTGAGGGAACGGAGGAGGAGGGAAAGCACTTTTTTCTTCAATATTGCGAAGAGGAAGAAGCGCTGAGGTCGCGGTTTTTCTCAACGGCACGTATGGAAGACGCACGGGTCTTCCAGACGAATGGACACGCTTAAAAACCAAAAGAAAAGAATCTGATACCGCGAGCAAAAACGAGATTTTTCGATATTTCAGTCCCATAAGAGTTTTGGGAGGGATCGAAGGATTTCTGCGCTCGCAGCAGACGAAACGAGAAATGAATAAAGGGGTCATATTAGAGGAATGGGCCCGAACATTGAGATAAGGGCTTTTGGAATCAACTTTCGCGTCGCATTTGACTCAGGGGGTTTTTCCGACTGGATGCTGACGAAGAATCAATAATCAGCGCAAACTATAAATAACGATAAGAACCGAGAAGCCTTACTAATTATCTGGACCTGTTGACGTAATGTGGAGCGGAATCTATCTGAGCTGCAAATCGCCAATCGATCAAAATCCAATCCGTGATCCGATTGCTATATTAGATATGGCAAATCAATACAATCCTGTTTTAAGCCTCCACTAGGGTAATAGGCTGTGGAAGTTATGATAAGGATTTGTCGAACAAATAATAGAAGTAACAACAATGGTTCTCTATCGATTTTCAATATAATTTATCTATTTATTTATTTATTTTACCCTTACGGCGAGGTTAGGCCAATGGGCCTCTCTTACACCTAACCTCTGATTCATTGATATAAAAATTGTTAAAACAAGTGTAAACTTACAACTAACATTATGGTACTTCATACAACAATAAAAGTCCTAATTTCAAATAATGCTAAACCTAAATTAATACAAAAGCTTAAAAAATAAATAAAACACAAAATAAGATATAGTTATAAATACTAAGATTTTGGTTGTGNTTAATAAAATAAAAGTCGACTCAACAAGACGAAAAATAAATGGATGACTCGTCTGGTTCTCAAGACTTTTATTGTCAAAGTCCTAAAGAACATAAAAAATGAAACGAAGCTAAAGACAAAAAGAAAAGTAAGCTGCTTCAGCAAAATGGCAAAACAAAAAGCGAAATCTTCGGAAGAGAAACGTCGGCCCAAAATCTGCTCTTCTCTGCTGCGTAATGCCTGTTGCGGTCAGAGTTCCAGTGAAAATCCCTCGCGCACGCTAAGCAGCCCGACTTTTATAGCCGACTCTCCTTGGGCTTGTCGGTTGTCGTCGAACGGCGCCATACCTGCGATAGTATTGCCCCGTTGGATGGCAATCAACTGAGCCCCATCCACAACTTACAATTAACATCTATGGTAATTAATACAATTTTAAAAGTCCTAATTTCAAATAATGCTAAACCTAAATTAATACAAAAGCTTAAAAAATAAATAAAACACAAAATAAGATATAGTTATAAATACTAAGATTTTGGTTGTGCGAAAAAAAACTCCTCAACTGAAGGTTTACAGAGAAAAACCCACAATGCGGGATAACGGCCACACAAGAAGGGGAGCGAAAAAAACTCGCGAAAACACAGAGATAAAAAGGTTAATACTGATTATTATATTGTTTATCACATCATAAATATAATTTTATTGATTATTATGTTCCTTATGCGTCCAAGACTACGATAATGCCTACCGTTAATTTTCATTTTCGAGATATTTAAATTCCTGTGTTTTAAATTCTCTAGAATATGTTTTCTATCTAAAAGAGTAGTTCAAAAATATTTTCTCTACACACGTAAGGCCGTTTTTCATACTGTAAAATTATTCGCAAATCTTAAGCAAGCAAAGCACAAACAAGAAAGCGAATGATTTTCGAAAATTTTAAATAACTTTTAAATCCATTGAATGACTCAATGAATGAAATCCGGTTTTAAATCCATTGAATGACCTAAACTCAACCTCGAACCTTATAGTTCAATGAATTATATTTGAAGGTGAATGGTGTGGAAATGGATAAAAAACATATATTAAATCGCCGTAAATGTAATTCTGAATGAAGACCCCTCAAATTATGAGTAATCCTGTCCTCCATCGTATCTGTAATTCTTTCTCGTAAAAGAAATTCCTTTTCGTACATTATAAATTTACGATTGATAATCCTTCATAATAAATTAACATTAACAGAATTCTTGTACGCGAAACAAAAACCAACGAATCAATCTAACAGTTCAATCTAACACTTAAATTTTAACGTCTTTGCATAAATTGCTTTGGGTTGCGATAAATTAAGAGGATCCAATTATGTCTATGTTCTCAGTTAACCTAGATCTCTTTCGCAACCACCGGTATATACAAGAAGTTATATATTCATCTTCGAGTGTATGCATATAATACCTTGTTTACCGTACCTTGATAAGTAATTCATTTAATTTTTTATGGTAAAACTTTTCAACACAGTCCCAACTTACTACACGATGTGTTTAGCAATATTTTTCTCTTGAACACATATTGGTAACATTGAATTCGTCTTTCGTGGTGAAGTGTATAAGAAGAATCAATTAAACTAAGAGAGCCACCCCTACTCCTCTCTCGTTTTTATAGCTTATAGTTGCTTCTCTATCACCATCCGTGCCGTTTCTATCACTTATAGTTGCATACCTAAGGAAGTAATTTAAATAACGTAAAAGTTAATTTTGGTCTTCGTCTTGTAATGCATTACTTCCCAACTCCCCGGTCGGCTCCTTTTTCTTCAACCTTCTTTGAAGGAAATGCACAAATTTCACCTCTAAGACTTTCCCTCAACATCCGCCATTCACGTAGATCCAGAGCTTCATTATCGACTATTCGATTTCAATATCTAACAGCTGTATTTTAATCTCCACTTCATAAATACAGTGAATAGGAGAAAGAAACTCTCTTGCTCCATGACGAAACAACTTCCTTACCTCAAATTACATATCGAGCAAATTATCAATCAGAAATACGAGAAGTAACTATATCAATTTACCCCAAAAGCGGATAAGAATTCTGGATAAGTTCTACAAAAATTTTTCCTGTACCGTAACTCACTTATTAGAGGTTTATAAACACTCCGTAAGCCGTATTTTGGCAGACGAAACTCGCGTTAAGAGATAAACGGGAAGCTACGGATTACCGATTTCTGGGAAGTCCCAATGTACATTTCAGAGACAGAGCCTCCATCGTCAGGGGGTATCCACAGTAGGAAGATTCCTATCTTCACTACCTATTGTGGAGCCGTCCTGATGATGGAGACATTCTGAAATGTACATTGGGACTTCCCAAAAATCCGGAGCTACCGGAAATACGGCTTACGGAGTGTTTCTAAACCTCTAATTCATCAACAGCCCTGTTACAACTTTCTTTTCTTTCACCATAACTCACCTTTAAAACGCTAAGGTATGAAATAACTCGATGATATTCACTGCAAAATATATTATCTTTTGTTTGTCGAACTTTCGCCTCATCACCACTAAAAAGTATGTAAAATTTAAACCCTCGGAGAATAAAGAAAGCTTATTTTGAAGAATTAAAATCAATATCCGTCATGCATAAATGACAGGAGTTCTCGCATGAAAAACCTTTCGAAATAAAATTTTGCTTCACAACCGATTATTTGCGAATCCTGCAAATGTTCCATCAAAATGTTTTGCGAGCTAAAAATATTGCGCTGGGAAATTTTAAAATCATATCGTTCAACAAGTAACTCGACATTTCCGAAAGAAATACGCCATGCATACGAGTCTTCTATCATTTTCCATCAAAATAAAATCGATAAAATAGGGCATTGTTCGGACACACAAAAGAAACGAAGTCGCCCAATGATTAATCAGCGATAAACCCGGATTGTTGATATGCATAGCGCGACCGCATCAAAATAGTAGTGATGAAGAAGCAGAAGTGGTGAAGCAATGAATTTTTTCAAATACACAAACATTGAAATACAAAATAACGCCTCAAAGCATCAAAAACAAGATTGAAATTTCATTCCACGTTTATTTAAAATAAATAGCTACGATAGAACACGACTGAATTCATTAATTATTTATGAATGTATGCCACATGAGGCCGAAATTTTTAAGAAGTCCGCTGAAAATTGGAAAAAATACTAGTAAACCATTTATTTCTCCTATCTTTTTGTATAAGAAGTAAATAGTCAACCAGTTTTTCTATTGTTAGTTAAATGATTGTAAAGCAAAAACTTCGTATGTTTAAATCCTGAAAATTCTTTTTTTCCGTAAAGAAAGGAAATGTGAAATTATTCCTTTCCTCAAAATATAAATACCAGTGTATGACTGAACGAGAAAGAGTGATGCTAGTAATTGGTAGGAGGAGTTTCCCTTCGGAAAATGTAAATATTTCAGCAGAAGCACAGTTTCATTCGTAGATTATTGAGGTTGGTCCCTCTTAGCGTAAATTATGCTGATGAAAAGCGCTGTTTTACAGTAATCACATGTGCATAGTTAATCATAGAAAGTCAGTTCATTGACATTCAAAATTCAATTCAGCCTTACCCTAAGATAATAAACTTCCGCCCAGAGAGTAAAAGGCGTGGATGTGTTTACTATTCACGTCAAACATATTTTAGATCTGTTTATTTCGTTACTTTTATGCGTACGCCTCGACATTCTTATATTGATAGTCCCCCGACCTTTTCCTACGGATTTCACAAAATTCACTGAGATATATATGAACTCGAAAGCAAACTAGAGTGAAATCCCGATCTAACTTTTTTTTACTGTACCAAGGGAAACCGGCTATAGATGCGGAAAAACGTAAGATGCGAAAGACAAAGAGACGTAACCATATTCGCACAGACAATAAAGTCTTTTGTTTAGCGTTTTCTACAGATATGAGTAATGTAGCAATAAAAAAATCATAGTTAAATTTATATTTTCAATTGTACTACAGTCTTGCTCCATCTCTCCTTTTAGTTTTGGGAAGTATCAAGAGTTGTGCAAAACATAATTTTGTCTAGCAACGTCACTGCAAGCTTTGATCGCCATTTAAAAACGTGGATCCACGTGTGGATTTTTGTCTACTTCTCCGATTATTAATCTTTTTTCCTCAAGAGGGATGACCCTTTTCTTGACGCCATCAGAAAGTTTAGGAGCGGAACACGAAAAACTTTTTAAAGCACCGACGGTTAAATTCCCAAAAATACTCGAAACTGCGTTAATATTAGTGAAGGATTAGATTTACTGCTTTCAGTTTATGAGGAAAAACTCTTACTGAAGAAGAAATGACAAGGAATGCACTGATTGTATAACGTTACTTAGATGAGAAAAGTCCCAAGAGGTAGACAAATAAACATGATGTGTACTGAAGACAATGGCTGATAAAGAACTGCCGCTGTAGATGTTCAGGGAGGAGAGTGCTGGACATTCCGATGATGAAGACGAACCATATATAATACAAAGCAGGTTAAGGGATTTTGATAGTAATTTAATGAAAGCGAAATCTAGTGGGCTCTACATAGCAGCATTATTTTGGGAATGCATTAACTTACGAGCCCCAACGGTAAGCCCCAGGAACAATGAGATACCCATCCTAGCTATCAATTTGAAACCAGCTCCTATACCATGCATTCACTGCCGGAAGAAATGTATATTAGCCTGGCATCGAACCCAAGACCATTTTGGGTAATATCTTTGCTGTTTACATTACAGAAGCACGTCTTCTAATAACATCTCAATTTTCAATCCTCTACCATCCTCGGAAGTACTCAAAATAAATTTCTAAAAATCGACACGATGGGGAAAATCGGGAATTTGGGACCTTCAGGGATCAAACTTATGATAGCTAGGATTGATATCTCATTGTACCTGGGTTCCTGGGTTTCCCGTTACGGCTCATACGGCATAAAGAGGCCAAGTCAGTGACACCTGAGGTTTTTAGTCAGAGAATTCGTATCCTACACGTAGCAATCTAATACATACTGGAGTTCCGACCTAACATATTATTGAATAAATGTTGAGGAAAAGGGTTAAAGAATGCTTAGAGGGTAGGGAGATAATACTAAATGACGAAAAAGTAATTCATTTAAAAAAATGGGAGAAAACATTTCTCAACTTGGAAAGTTTTGCGATCTTCCTGGGGATGTGCGTGTATGGAGTGGTTGCCTAACTCCAATTTTCAGTTGCTAATTTTGCGTTAAAAAATGCCTAGTTGTGTCAACGGTCGGACACATGTCTATCAATTTTGAGCAACGGACATACCCTGAAAGTCTCGCATGCATCCGTTTCCCACAGAGGTGGTACTTCTCTTGTTAGTAATGCATATTGGAAGTAAAAACAAAGAAATATACTGGCTATAGTGTATTCGAATACAATGTGTAAAATATAGAAGCTTGAGAGAGGTGGTGTAGCTTATATGTTCCTTGACAGTAGTCGTGACTTTTATTCTCATATGCTGACACTTTATAAGCGGAAGTAATTCTAGGCGAGGACTTAAAAAGCGCAATATAAAATTTCGATACTTAAGATGCGGGAAAACGTTACAAACAGAAAACTTGAAAAGCGGAAAAATATATAAAAAGCGAATAAATATAGAAATGAAGTAGGTGTAGTTGGGAGCTCAAAATTTCAAATGGAAAGCCGGGAAAACGTTAGAAACGAGAACGGTAGATCGATCGATCACTGTGTTAGAATTCAATGGCTCAAAGTCACACATTTGAAAATCTTTAGAATATCCTGTCTTAAAATATATATAAAAAGACATTATATAATTTTCTTTTCGCAAAAAAAATGCACCTTTCGAATTTTGCTTTTCATTTAGTCTTCGATATTCTGAAGGAATCATAGTACATAAATTTTTTAACGTAAACAACTTGTCTTTTTATTTCCACTTCTGTATATATGTGTTCATATTATTTACGAACACTAATATTGATAAAACCGACCATTGATAACATTGATATTTTAAAAAGTGCTTCGACAGCAGAATTTCTTTGGCATGTGTGCCCCCTCCGGGAATCGAAACCGGGACATCTTTCACCAGCAAGTTTTAATAAGATAAACATTATTATAAACCATGAAATAATACAAATATGGATATTAGGAAGCGCTCTATAAAAACTTTACAACAAGGAGTGTCTTTTTTCATAGCTTTGAAACATGGAATGCAAGAGCTAGAGCTAAGAGAGGAATAGAAGTTATGGAGATGAGCTGCAACAGAGTAATGATGAAATTAAAATAGACAGACCGGTTAATAATAATGTTGGTGAAAAGACGACCGAAAGTTATCTGATACAAAATGTAATTTCATCCAGTACAATATTGTAAGGTGGAAGGGAAGAATTAGATGTAGATAAGCTAGAGTGAAACATGTTGGATTATGGGTTAGGTGCTTGATGAAGTTAGTGTTATGAATTACGAAGTAATGAAGTGATTTTATCAATAGTGCTGACTTATGTTAAAAAATGCTATTTAGGGAAGAATGCACGGGTTTGCCCTTGCTTTCCTTACTGAGTCAGAATGCTATGAGCAGGACAAGCTCACGTTAGTGAAGCACAATGAGTCTACAAGTAACACTTTTCGTAACATTGCATAAGGACAATCCTTAATTAATGCTATTATTCAGCATAACTCATACCTCAGTAGCTTTTATATCATCACAGCCGTGAACAAGACTTTAACGTTTTTAACTAAGTATTAGCAATATCTATTTCTCATTTCAGCGACTTTTTACCTACTTTGCAAGTTCCATCTAGTAACATTTACAAAAATAAAGTAGCATCTATGCTATACACAACTCAACTATTCCACACAAGAGAAATTCGATTAACTTATAATTATAGTTTAACAAATGTATTCTCCAGTATTATATTCCACTATGAGGTAAATCTAAAACGATACTTCTTCATCAAATAAAAGTGATTTAAGGTGTATCAATATAAGTAATTAAATTCGTCATTTCCGGTTGGAATCCATAGAAATTATCAATCCAATAAAAATGGTTCAAACTCCGTGCCGCTAAAAATCAGGCGAGGAATAAGCGTTGTTATTATGATGTTTTTCTTATTTTTCGGTGAAAGTGGTAAATTTTAACATTTTGCGTCAAAGTCGCTAAAAACAATCTAATGACTAATTAGGAAAACCTAGTTATCAAAATGCGATCAGTAAAATCATGTTAATAATGCTTTTATTCTCTAAGAAATCAGAGCCTAAATATGCAAGTACTCACAAAACAAACATATATCACCGTTTCAGGGTGGATTACTGATTTTAATAGCTTTAACTTAAAAGATAATTCCTCAGTAGGTCATTTGCATAATGCCTACGGAATTAAATTGTTCAATTAAGTATGTTATCCAGTCCGCAATGATTGCAAAACGAGTTTTAAATTAGTGACGTGATTCAAAATTCTTTACAAGATCTCTTTAACTGTTTTGAATTGTAAATAAACACGGATTGTTTAATTACCACAAAATTAGCCTCACAAAACGTAGTAAAGTTTAAAATTGCAACCGTTCAAATGTTTGCAAGAGCTTCCTCATTACTTTCGAGTGTTATTATTGGCATTCTTTCCTTATTTTTAGCTTGGTTACTCCTAAAATAAAGGGAGAAGCATGTTTGTTTGCTTGTAATCAATATGAGATTCCCTGGAAATGTGTGCCCAACGCGTATTAATTTTCTATGAAGTGGTTTCGCTCAAAATTTCGATTCAAAATTCACGATTCAGGGAGTTATAAACATTTTTAAATGACGCTCTGTGAAAATGGAATCGCCCGTTTCGGTTAAAAAATGGCAATACTGATATAATGGTCCGATTGAGAATGCAGAGAATCGCATTTTTTTAAGCGCCTTCTTAAATTGCATGCATTCGAAACATCGAATATCACGATGAAATGTTTGAAAATGAGCATTTCAATGAAAAATAATAATCATTTGCATCAGTTTAGATGCTATATTATTAATTATGCCCGAAAAGAGATGAGCGGGAACGTTTTACTCAATCAACAACAGCCCAAGGCAAATAATAACATCCGAGGTCACATGCTGTTTCAACGAAATTGAGTTTCTATGTAATTTCTCGTCATTTTTTTCACGTCAATTTCTCTGCATGAGCATCATCAGTTTTGTTCGAACTAATTACTCTTAAAACCTCCACCATAATTATTCCCTGAACTTTTTAGATAATTGTGCGTATTTTCAATCTTTGTACGTCAATCTGTATCCTAGAACGTTTCTGCTAATCATGCGCAAGTTTCATATCCTCCTGGAATTCTATTTGCATATATTTCGTTATAATTTCAGCTTTCAACTTTTATCTGTTATTTCATAGCATTTCTATTATATTTTATTAGATTATATTATCGAATTCCTTATTCTACATATCAATGTAATGTAATGAAGAATATAATTTCTTCTAAATAAAACCTAACTAATATCCATCGGCAGCGCTATTTTTATTAATATTTTTCATAATATTTCACAACACGAATTTATCATCTCCATAATCACATTCAAACGTAAGTTATATCTGACAGCGATCTTTTTCTCCTTTTTCTTTGTATTAATTTTCAATAGTTTACATTTTTTCGGACAACACAAATTGCTCATTATTGCTATTTGCTGTTTCTTTACTTCCTTGAAGTATTTATTTCGGTAAAATAAAAATTTTTGGCTGAATTTATCATGCCTTTTGATCTTACAAATTTGTTAGATAATCAATACATAAAGATAGGGGTAGTACATTGTCACTTAGCTAGAGATGAAAGCATATGTGATAAGTAAAATGCGAGGCGTACATACGGATAATTCAGATGTTAGAGATAGGTACGTATAATTCGAATGTGCGCCAGTACATGGCAAGCAAACTCCCATATACGTGTCCCACTAACTGACAATTGGCGCGTGAATACGTATTTTTCCAAATACTCGTATCATTTCTCATAAAAATATTTGAACGGTGGATATTTTGCATGTCAAATTTACGTATTTCAAAATTCTTTACCGTTTTCTCCGTCGAATTTCAACGTAGACCTCTACTAACCTCCTATTAAAATAAAATATGCACTTGCGTAATTTAAAGAAGCGTAAGATCTAGCCAAAGGAATATTTTTGACGATGTAAATGAGAAACGGGATGAAACACAATCATATTCAAGACAAGTTTTACAGATTCCAGCTATATAGGATTGAAACCAGCATAATAATCATTTGTGATTAAGTGCGTTAGATCCTACAATCCGGCACCCGGAATTTTGGTCCGCGGAGATTTGGTCCCGCTACGATTTGGTCCGCGACGATTTGGTCCGCGACGATTTGGTCCGCGGCGGCTGGGTGCTACGATGATTTAGTAACGACACGCGATAAATTTTTTGTTGGGCAAGGCTGAGATTTCTCATAATTAATTGTTATTGTTGTTGCTGGATAGAATTCAATAGTTTTGTTAGTATTTAACATTTTGTTAAACAATTATAAATGAAATTTTCCTTTCAACGGAAAATATACCAACTTAATACTATAAAAATTCTTGTTGGTGGTCACTAAGATCATTACAAGCGATCAGAAAAATAGACGGATTGCTGCATTACAGTAGCTCGAGGCGTTTTCGTGCCCGCCGAGATCTGCGCTAATTCCTGAATATAAATTCGTATTTTACGTTATCAATAAACTTAGAGGGTTTTAATTTAAAGAGAAAATAGGCTATGTATTTTTTTCAGAACTTTCTCGCTTAAAGTTTATTCCTATGGTAATATAACAAAAAGTAGCTGGCGACTACATTTCTCAATGCGTTTTGCCGAAAACTCTCGAGATTCCCTTAGAATTCCCCAAGAAATTTCTCTCCGAAATCTTTTAGAGGAACAATAATAACATTTGTGGGAAGTGGATGAAATGTAAAAGATTTTGATACCAAGAAAGACCGTGTTACACGGAAGGTTAGCACCAAATACTTCGGTTCAAAGACAACCGCAACTAATTCTCGATTTTTTTTTCAAAGTATCACTTTTTTCATTTTCCTGCGATTATTATAGCATTTGACCTGGATTAAATCTAAATTACTTTTACAATTCGATGAAAATTTATCAAATCAGTTTTGGCCAACTTTATTTTCCTACGTAAAAGTTGCAAGAGCGCGGGCTGCTTCCCCGTAGAAATGCACGGGTTTGTGAGATTTACATTGTCTTCATAACGTTGGACGGACAATATGAATGTATATTTTATTTTGCTAGTAACGACAACATTTACTGAGGTAATTCATGTCTCTTATGCCTGCTTTAACATTACCTTTGCTCATCACGGTGACTGCAGAATTGAAGATGGAAAAAGGAGCATGGCTGTATATAAAAGTTTTTCGTTGAAACGCACCTAAATCCGTGCCTCTGGCTACTGCAAGAGCATACCAAAGGGTAACGACTTCTAATTCCGCGAAATCAGTTGGACGCTAAGAATGGGACCTGAATATTTTGGTGTATGCGGGAGATCCTGGGTTTAACCCGGCGCCCTACTGTTTTCGAGGAATTGGATAACCTTCAGTACACCTTTTCAGTGACAGCTATAGAAATAACTTAAAACTAAGTTGCCATCTGTAGTATTAGAAGGAACGTCTTCAGTTCTTTTATACTCTCTTTTAAAATCTGTGTCTTTTGGAGAAGTAAGCGAGTAGAATTCCACCTGTGTGAAGTGCAATAGAAAATGCACCCAGTAAAAAGCAACCTTTTAAGGTAGAAGTTGCTGAATTCCTCTCCATCGGCATCCAATGAAAACTCGGATGGTAGGAGAGACGAAGTGAAACTGCATAATCTAAGGAAGCGCGAGAAAGAAATCATTCTCAACGTAAGAAACTTCTTTCAAGCAATTAAGTCAGGAGAGGAAGATGTAGATTTAAATCTAGTTACAACCAACACTGCATTGTGTGCCGGAGTGAGCGAAAGAACGGTGAAGAGCATTGCTTGAGAGCACCGTATGAGCTAAGTATTTATATTTTATTTCTTAAACAAAATAAGAAGAATTCGGCGAAGTAAAAGAGGTCCGAAATAGGAGCAAGAAAAGTCGAGGAGACGTATAAGCTGTGGCGAAGGCAAGTGAAGAACGTCGCTTTATTTAATTTATCTAAAATCTAAAATATACCTAAATTCAAAATTTTCGGATCATGGAAAATTTTATTAATAATATTAAGAATGTAACTGTGCAATCAACATTTTCTAACATCAAAACTCTAGGACAAGATAGATTATAAACTTTTACGCCGATTAACAACAATATAATACATATTCGAAAATTTGAAAAAGCTGAAATCCTTATGTGTCTCTGGATGAGATTGTGATGCCGTAAGTTGTGCAGTTTCCTTGTAATTGATTTTTATACAGCATGAAAAAGCCGAGATTCGCAAAAAGTGCCGTTTTTTGGTACCTTGGTTTAAATATTTCTTCCCGATAAATTTAGTCCTTCGTTGCCGTCAACCAGAATTCCAGTAATAAAATATAAAATAACCTTTATTTCGGTGTAAATATTGTTCAACTGCGTTGCGCATTTAGCTCGAAAAAAAATTAACAAAGTACAGGGGCACATATTTAAAAATTCGATAGTAGTCATATCTAAACAGAAAAAATATATATTAAAATCTGTTTCCCCTTTTCATTGAAGAAATATAGTTAAGATTCCTTCCAAGGAATTTGATATGAACGATTGCCTTTTAGCCTCATAAATTTGTTACTGTTTATTTCTCAGAAATTCCAGATAAGAAAGCGCGATGCGGGTAATGAAACCCAAACTTCCTCCAACCAACTCCATTATACATATATTTATTGCGTTACGCATTGTTTATTCGTAATCTGTACAACGGTACGAGTGGTTCGATACCCATTACCTACGTATTCACACACATATGTAGCATACTCCTCCCTCCCCCACCTCCTCCGCCTTACAAATAACCATTTCCGTTTGTCCATTTGAGTAATCTTTATGTAACTGCCAGGAGATTTATAGCAAACGTCAGCGTCCTGAAATTGTCTACCCTCCTCTTCTCCCAATGATTTCGATATGAACAATATCCTTTTAGCAACATAAATTTGTTATTGTAAATTTATATGGTTATTTGCAGTCTCTCTTCCTAAGTACCATTCAAATTAATCATCTATGCCAATTTCCTCCCTTCGATATTTATCTCTGAAACAAAACTCATTTATCTCGGGATGCGTATTCCTTGCGTATCAAAGACTTTAATGTTTACATAAACAATACTTTTGTCATAGTTTTACGTCCGGATAACTGTTTTCTTCCCCTATTGCACGCTCCGATTCCAGTAAGGCATACTTCTAATTATTGTTTAACGAAAGGTTAAATACTAACAAAACTATTGAATTCTATCCAGCAACAACAATAACAATTAATTATGAGAAATCTCAGCCTTGCCCAACAAAAAATTTATCGCGTGTCGTTACTAAATCATCGTAGCACCCAGCCGCCGCGGACCAAATCGTAGCGGGATCAAATTGTCGTGGGACCAAATCGTAGCGGACTAAAGTTCCGGCTGCGCTACAATCCTCAACTTTACTACAGGCGAATGCATAATTCATTGCGTAAAATTGTCATCTTAAACATCACTGCCTTGATAATGTGTCAAGCACTTACTACGGACTTTCTGGCAAAAAAAATTTACGACCAGGCGGAAAGAAACCTGCTGAAGTAGTACATTGAAAAATTTCATGGTTATTGTACAACTTTGAATGGCCGATTTCTTACTCTATAAAGGATAACATAGTGCGAGATGAGCTGAGATTCTCTTTTGCCAGAATGTAACCGATATCTGATGAAGAGAGAAAAGCAAAAGCTATTTCTAAAATAACATCCCAATGATGAAACTTGAATGAGAGAATAATTTCGCAACTGAACCTTAGTACCATCGTAAGCTTCCAAGAAAAATAAAACGTTTTCTTGAGATATTTCTGGTTCAAACGACCGAGCAATAGCAGTGTGTTTTGTAGGTTCAAAGAAATAAAAGCGAGTAATCATAAAAGTATACTACCAGATGGCTCATGTATTTAATGTCCGATGCCAGAGTATAAAAGTTAGGTGATACCAAATATTTACAGAAGCATATTTGACGATGCAATTTGATATGATTGACAATATGATTTGATAAGTGTTTTAAGAGACTTCAATGGAGCTCACCATAAGAAGATAAATATTTGAGATTATTCCAGAGCACTATTTTGCGTTTCACAGCCTGGATTAACGTTTACACTAAGTTTATCAGGAATTTGATGTCTCTATGCTTTCTTTTGATTTAACAACAATATAAAAAGTCATAAAGCCAATAAATATTTATCTATTGTTTGTGACATTAATTTTATTGTTGCAGTTCATAAGTAATAATAACAAGTAAATTTAATTGGCAACCATGTGATATTTTTAATCGCAATTCATGAAATCATTCAAAAAACAATACAACTGATTTCTTCCTTCTGTTTTTAGAAACTTTTTCGACAAACAATCAAAAATTTCATGGATGAAAATGGTTAGCACATTCAAAATCCAGAGTAAAAACTTGGTGAAATTTAAAGTTCGAGTCCCAGTCACGTCGCTATTTTTCACAACTGTTATTCCATAAGAGAGATAATTATTTTCTTTGGAAATATAATCGTTATGTACGCGCAGACTTTAAACAGAAATACAGAAGTAGAAATATTTTAAAAAGGTCCCGGGGATCGAACCCGGGACCGATTTCACCAAAGTCGAACGCCATGTGCTACATGGCTAACCGGGAGCCCAGATATACAGATGTTTTGCAAATAGTGAAGAGGGGTTTGACCAAAAATGTTGCTTCAAGAAAAATGTTGAATCTACGAAACTGCTTTAAATTACACCAATGATCGACATGTGTATCTGAAATCGTTTGCTTTTAATTAAATTTCTAAAACACTTGGCTACATTTCTGTCCATTAAAATAGTTTATCTTCTTTTCGATAATTGTGAGAGATATCCTACTTACTCCATTCCCATTTCTTGCCATTCTGTAATATTCACGGTATCCAGCTGGCATCTTTCCAAAACTAAGAAGATTTCAAAAAGTAAATGGAACCCAATAACGTGATAATTTATATTTGCAGAGTTATTTCGATTAAGAGTCATTGTCATCTAATTTACATTATCTGAGAATAAAATCCTGTATTTTTTAGTAAAAATTATTTTCTCCTGTCTTTTATGGGACTCGATAACGGCATTACCGAAGGCAGTGATCTTTATCCAATTTACAGTATCTTTCTGCTAATGTAAAACCGTTTAATGGCATTCCGAATACCACAAAGAAGTAAATAACCTTTTCATTAATAAACAACCTCAGAAAATATCAACCCCGTGATTGAACGAATACTACATATTTAAAAGTAATGATGGAGATGAAAATACTTTATACATGAAAGTATCACAGATTTTCCCTTCCATTTTTTTAAAGCTGTCTTTTTACTGGGAGGTTTTCTTAAGGTGAGTAAAAAGGACATCCTTTTACGCCCTTACGGAAACCAAGATTTTTCTTACTAAATATTTAAAATATTTTGTCATTTTCTCTCTATCTCCATGTCATATCCCAAGTCCATATTAGGAGCTTAACAAAGGTTTCTTAGTATGATAAAGGATGGAGTTATGGACTAAAATAAGGACCTAATATGATCTTATAAACTCTAATTTTCTGTATTTTAGTTCAAAAGAGCATTTTATATTCAATAACCATTAACTGTCTTAAAATCGCCTAAATGGTCGGGAAAAGATTTTTTTTAATTAGTCGAAATCCTGAGCTACCATACAACTAAAAAAATTTTGAGTAAGCATTTTTTCTGTCTCGAGAATGGACATTCCCTCCCTCATTCGAAAAGGTTATGAAGGATTTAGATTGCTGCGGCCTTAAGGGAAGAAAGTTTTACTTTTCCTACATTTTTTCCCATCACGGTTTGTTTCTTTCTTCAAAACTCAACCACAAACACTATTCTTTCTTTTATCTTTCCCGTCTCTAGACGGCATCTTTCAGTTACACCAAAATTCCCCAAAGCACTTTCTTTCATGTGATACTCGCTACCTTACTCCTGAAGACCTATCTTTGACATCTTGCAGCCAAGGGTAAAGGTTATCCATAGTACCTATTTCAGTAACTCCCATTAAAGATTCTGATTCTCGAATGTGCTCCAGACAGGGTTTTGAGAGAATAAAACAATTGGTTAACCATCAATAGTGGATAACATAGTATATATCCTTAATTAACTGCAAATCTTCTTTAGTGTAATCTGAATTGTTCTGGCTATAGTGCAGTACATTTACCCTAAGATATTGTCTTGGATTTCGTGTTACATAACCCCTGGTTCTGCGAAATAAATTACTTCTTCTGTAAAAACGGTAACTTGCTTTACTAACACCGCTAATTACTACTTACTCTAATTAATGGCACTTATTAACAGTTTGCTACAACAGTCCGTTTGTACATTTTTTACTCTTGATTTCCAGTACAATTCACTATTACCGTATTTTCTGTTAAATAACACGCACCTACTAGATAACACGCATTTCAAAAATTTCTTCTGTGATAAATGCATTGATAACGCGCATTTCAAAATTGTTATTATGTTGACGAGAATGTATTTTCACTACTGTAATATTTATGATAATTACTCTGGAATTATGAATGGAATTATTTGATTACGCTAACATTTACAATAAATATGTTGGTTGAAATAAAATTGCCCTAGTACGTATATACTCCGTGACTTCTGCAATATATGACGTGTGTTGTTTAGTCATTTGTGTCCGAGTTCAATATTCATGATATTCAATGAAACGAGATTTTCCGTTGTATATCACGCACTATTATTTTTATCATTTTTCTAAATTTTTTGTATAAATAACACGCGAGATATCTACCAGAAAATACGGCACTTAAGGATACGGATTTATACCGATTTCTAATCATCTCTAGATCATAGAGAATGCGTATTTCTACAGAGAGATAGCCAAGTCACTTTATACGGTGGTACCCTGGGTTACTCTTCAGCAACAGTAAGATTTTCTTAAGAAATATTGACTTATTTCACTAATTGGGATAAATGAGAAAGGCTCAACATAATTGCTCCAAATAGTAGGTTCCTTAAAAGGTAAAGAGTTATCTTTGTTGCATTGAAATTAAAGGGTCGTTCCAATAAAGAAATTAAAAACGTAATTGTAAATTAAATCGAAGTATCGATGAAAGCACGTTATTTGACTATGTATTTTATTTAAATGTAGACGGTAAAAAAAGCAGGGCTTATTCTTTATCCAGGTATGATGATCTTTAATTCCCCATTTTCCATTTAAGGAGAGTTTATTTATTTTTCAAAATTATGGAGTCACTGTTTTGCAATTCAAAAAAATATACATAACTACGATAATTTCTTGCGTTGTTTCTAGAAACAAACAAAAGTATAACCGACCCGAATCATAATGGTTATTGATGACGAAGACTTATATGGCTGTACTCAATCCGAAGGAACAACCGTTGAAAAGAAGGAAACTCCAAGAAAATTTTTGATATACTTCGTGGTTTCACTAAGGGATGGGGATAAATTTAATTCAAGAGGGAGATAGAGCGAAATTTCTTCGATTAAACCTGAAAATGTTAACTACTTTGTTGGAAGGCGTTTCAATTTATTAATATTGTATTAGAAACATCCGAGAATGCCAAGATCACAAGCAAAAAAAATCCTGATTATTTTATCCTCATTTTCAATTAATTTCATCTTTCCCAAGTTATCTTCATACGTCTTTTTTCATCCTTATTCTGTTTTGTTACTAATCCCAATAATCCGTCTAATCCTCTTTATATAGCCCTCATGAATTCCTTTTTATATTCTCGTTTTGCGTCAGATTCCCTTTTCTGTAATTACCATAGTGATCATGAGCTGCGATATATATTTATACACATCATGCTTAGTACTTAGTACTAAAATTCCAATCCAGCATTTTCAATTAGTAAACATAGAAAAGAAAAAGGAGTGCGAACTAACATTAACTTTGTTTTTGAATTCGTTTGAAAACTTTCACTGGAACTATCGCTGACCCCTAGATTAAGTGATCCACCGATTGAGAATCACCCTTTTAATCCAATCATCCTAAGATCGTTCTTTAACCCAATATCCACTGACGTAAACACGTTAAACTACTGCCAAATAGGATTCCAGTGTTATTTCTAGGAAATTCGGGTTCCTAACGAATACTTGGAGAGTTAAATTCCCTCTTGATTATTCCACCTCCCCTTTCCCAGCATTTCTTGGCTACGCATTACAATAACTCGGTGCAATTAGCGAAATCCGTCGCTGCGAAGTATTCTTACTTGGCCTCATTTCGCACATTAAATTGCCTATTTCCTCGCTCAGACACGGACCTGAACTACTCACTGAATCTGCGTTTAGTCCTCTTTGATTAAGCCAGCCTTTTATCCCCCGAAAAATGTAGGGATGACTATCAGTGGCAAATTAGTCATTTAAGGAAAAAATGAGTAATACAATCAGATTTGTTGATAGATTTCAACGCCTTTAGAACAGAATATAATAGTATAACCTATAAACAGTGCATACCTTTTCTTAATATTAATTTATTATTTTCTTTCATTTATCTGCCTCTTTCAGGGATATTCTCCGATTCCAGCCCCTTTATATGTTTAATGTCTTTTCATTTATTATTGACACTAGGTAAAATGTAACTGGGACTTTTTAGTTTTAATTTCGCTCAATAAAATCGTTCAGTTTTCCCTACCACTGCGAAAATATATGCTCCGTAGTCTATATCCTTGAGAGATCGAAGTAATCGTCGATTGAAGAAAAGGAATGAACAACGAAACGCGACTCCTCCCAAAGAAAGGGGATACGGATTCGACTGTACTGGGAAGACGTTCCTCGGATTGGATTCATTGCTAGGTAGAAGATTGAAATATATAGTAAACTACACAAGGAAAAGGGTAGATGTAGCATTGCACGTGAAGGCGTGTACCAAGGAAAAACGGACATGAAAAACGTCTGACAGGAACCTGGAATTTCCCGTTTTTCGGGCAGATTCTTTAACCAATTAAGCTATTGAGCCACAGTATATTCTGAAGTCGTTTGGGGAAGTTTGGGGATTTGCAAGGGCAAAGTGGTTTTGTCCGATATCCAACGTCCTGGTCCTGTCAGACATTTTTCATGTCCGTTTTTCCTTAGGATTTTTCCTAGGTGCAACCCTTCACATGCAAAGTTCCCTCTACTTTTCACCTTGTTTGTTATCCTTAAGAGGGTTCTCCTTTCCACCCTTTTGTATGGCCGGGTCCTCAACGAGACGGAGGACGTGGACGATGCCACTTTGTCCTTGCCTATCTCAACCAAAACAGCTTGATAATGTGTTCTGGCTCAGTAGCTTAGTTGGTTAAAGCATATTTCCGGAAAGCTGGAAGATTCCAGGTTCGTGTCCTGGTCCTGTCAGACTTTTTTTCCTTGGAATAATTAACCATTTACGTTCCGGCATTTAATTTCCGACCGACTATTCTCTTTACGAAGCCGAGTTTTTTAAGTGCTTTTCCGCATATATTATGGATGTGAGTACTCCATGTTAAGTCATTCATGAGAGTTACTCCAAGATATTTCACTGACTCTTCTGTTAATAAGTTTATCCCACGGAGACTGTACGGATAATCTTTAATAATAGATTTTCTTTCTTTTTACCGTATTAATTGGAAAGCTATTGTAAGTACATCCCCTTCCACAAGCTTTTGGTAGCTGACAGGGTATTTCATTTATATAAAGATAGAGACTAGGAAATAATTACCGATCGTAGGTATCAATTAATCGTAGGTATTCTTTTATATTTTATGATGTACTGCCTTCGGGAAGTTTTGGGGGGTTTCCCTCCCGACTAGGGTGAATACCAGGCAGGGTATTGCATTTCCTTTTCCCCCTGAAAAGATTACTACCACCTGGCCTGGAGCCTATCTGTAGTCCAATCGTACAAATAAATAAATAAATCTGCGAGAGGCACACGCAACACAGAGGTCTGCAGGAGCTTAAGTCCCGGCCCGGCCAGGGCTGACTGATCAGACAATAGAATTCATCTTCGGGTTAGAGCTGAGGATCATATAGGGGTCATAATATGCATTGAATTAAATACATTAAATCTGGTGTAATGGGGAATCTCATGCTTTAAAAAATATTGACTACTTTTATGGCGCTTTTAATGAACTGAATGTGATTTTTCCATGAGCATGAGAGGTTTCTAGATCAAACTATCTCTATCCGAGTATGACAATTTGATTGATAAAACTAATAAATAAAGATGGAAAATTATTTTTACGTATTAAAATCTACCGCAAATCAATCGAGTCAGACGTGGAAAAAAGTTGGACTCAGACCTAAAATACAATGCGATCAATAAGACCGGACCGGGCTCGGGTCCACTGATGAACGTGCCGGATTTGAGCATGAAACTTCGGCCCGTGCAGATCTCTACCCATATCATTACATGGCAAAGCGGAGCTGTTGCATTTCCCTTGCCCCTCGCCATTCTGAAATCCTGTGAAACTTTCCTCTGAGCCTTGTGGTGTTCCCGATGCCTTCCACCATTACTCCCCCATTCGCTGTAGATTCGCTCCTCAATTTCTGGCCGCAACCCTCAAGAGATTTCGGGACGGACCTTTCTGCCCACCAATTGACCTCTCCCGAAAGCAAATCCTCGATCAAGAACTCTCATTCCGTTCCCTCCCCTAAATTGACCATCCAAACCTTCGCATTCGTTCGGATCCTTCTTCCACTTAAGGCCAGACTTCATCCTCTGAATCGTTTCCCAGTGTCGATTTCCCAGGGCGTTACATTTCTGTTACGCGGCACCACCTAAATACGAGGAATACTAAGGACAAAACTTTGAACGAGGATTTAAGTAAAATATCGCTATCATATTCGGTCATTTGGGGACTTTAATGGACTATATTACTATATTCTGACTACATTTTAATATATAAAATGAAATTCCTTCGAGTTCATAACTCGTTTTACTCGTACTTAACTCATATTAGCCGTTCTTAATAGGATAAAAAGAGTTATACCTAACTAATTCTAATAGAAAACTTAAGTAGGCTGTAATATGTGGTTCCACAACAAATTATCTATTTTTACTGTAAAAATATCGACATACAGCACACAAAAACTAAATTTGTGTATTTGATTAATGATGTAATATAAGGGTTGGTTGGCTTGGTTGTTAGCCGTTGGGTTGTAAGCTAGCTGACACCAGTCAAACTACACAGAGAATAAATTAATGATTGAATGTTAAAAATGCAATTCAGTATATATACACTTTACACAAAAGACGATATATTTGAAAACGACTGTATTTGAAATTATCATATTGGTCGATTTTCCCTATGACCGTATAATGTTAAGGTTGTCCCTTTTATTTATTAATTTAATGATAGAATAATGTTTTAACAGTAGTTTCCCCACAATTTTCTATAATCTAACGGTTTCAACTTACACGAGTTGGGTGCTGATACCTGATGATTACATCAATCATAGCATAATAAAGTTAATTATTATATAACATAATCTGTCTACGTAGATTTCGATTATCTAGCTAAAAAATTTAGCTAGATAATCGAAAGGTAGTTTATTAGCTTTTCAATCGACTAACAATCATGTTGTATTCGTTCGCTCATTAATCAAACTGCAATTATGCAAAATAAATCAGATAGATGAAAACATTCCATATATTCCACAGATCAACATTCCATCAAATACATCTTTTAATTATCGAACAACTACTGCTATAATTATATCAAAACATAGTCAAAAAAATGAAACTTGACAGTTTTCATTCAGAGGACGAAATTTTTCAATCATAGGAAAAATACTAATTTAAATACCTTCTTATGAAAATAAATTTTCGCATAAATTGTGAGAAAATGTTCTCTTCTTTGCATTAACAAGTTCAAGATGCACTGACAAAAATAACTGTTTGTAAAATCGTAAATACTGCAGAGAGGGTACAGGACAATAAGTGAATAAAAACGACCATCAAGACTAAAGATAACGAGAACCAACGCCATTTATCACTCGCGAGTCAAAAAAGAAGCTTTAGGCTGGAACTTGTCTCCCAGGTTACCGGTAAACAACGGCAAATACATTCGATATAGGAAGGCCATTCTCTTCATTGACGTATTTCAACGGCATGCAGTTGCCCAATCACAACAACAACAACTGGACCCATTATCCCACTTCCTTTCAACTTAGGCGCCATCAATTTGCACTGGGACATCCGATACGCTCGCAGAGACGTGCTGCATGTCGCTTATCCAATCCTGGAGCCCTAAATCCTTCCCCGTCCTCATCCCAAAATCTCACACGATACCCTTCCTCCGAATCTGGAGGACATCCTCCGTAGAAAGGGAAACCACCCCCTCGCTAAATCCGATAGGATCGCCGCAGAACAAGTGATCCCTAATCTCACCCCCTTTTTAGACCCTCGTCACAACCTCTCTGGAGGCTTCTTCTTCTCTCCATACGTAATAGATACTCCTCAAACTGCCGTTTGTAAGCATCCGCTCAGAGAGCCTTTCTAAATGTTAATGGAGCCATCTTTGAGGTAATTGAATGCATTTAGAATCCTATGGAAACACGATTGCAATTGGAACGACTTTAGTAGTGAAGAGAATCTACGAAGAGTAGATCGTGGCTATTTCGTTGGAAAAAGCGATAGCTACGCAGCACTTCTGAGAATAAACATACTCGTACATGCAACTGAATGTGGCTGCACGGAATAAGCACCCTAAGTGCGTAAAGTGTTCCGACATTCGTGAACTGTTTTCTTTCGTCAGACACAAACGATACGTTTAACAAGGAAAATACAGAATCGGCTCCGATCTTACTATCTTATGAAATAATCAAGTGCAAAAACAAAAGCAAAACATGAGTTAAACTAGCTATTTCCAAAGAGAGAACCGATTTCTAAGGAACGTTGGACTAATCTATGGGGTGCTAGACGCTAGACTTTTTACCACATTACCGGTTATCTTCCAATCTTAATTGAATGATAATGGGTTCTACGTACATAAATAATGAAAACATACATATGGAAAACATCATGAAGTTGCAATTAATTTACTTGGTGGATGTCCGTAATTTTCATTTTGCTTCTTATTTCTGTCTGCAAAATATTCAGCCCGAAGACCGGTAGGGACCTCATCCCCTATACCATCGGCTGCGAAGAACTAGGAGAGGGAAATGAGGCTTACTAGGTAAGATGAGGAGTGAGGTAGTTTGCCCTTGCTTTCCTCACTGAGCCAGAATGCTAAGCAGAACAAGTCCACGCTAGTGAAGCACTATGACTCTACGAGTAACACTTTTCGTAACATTGCATAAGGAAAGACCTTAATTAATGCTATTATTTATGACTCATACCTCAGTAGCTTACATATCATCGCAGCCATGAACAAGACTGAGGCAAAAATAAATAAAATATACATTTTTCTCTATCTCGTACCGAATGATAAACGATAAATATTAGGAATAAAATAGCGACTTCTAAAACTTGCCAGAAATTTCTTATTTATATGGTCTGTTAAATTAATCTTCAAGGCTGAAGAGGAGGAAGAAACACTGGGTGTGGAGATGGAGACCAATTAAAGATAAGTAGATTAAAGCGGCATATCAGTAAACTTGGAGACCCTCATTTATCTAGAGTTCCATGAGAAACATCTCTTTTTTCTCTGTATTGCCACTTGTAATTTATTGCTTTTGTTTCTTCCATATGTGATTTCTTGCTAAATTTTAATTTGCATTCTTCCACAAGTCTCCAATGGACTCTAAAACTCGATTCCCCCTCGATATAGTAAGAAAAACGATATACTATACAAATGGCAACACAAAATCAAGAGAGACTGATTTATTACGGAACTCTAGGGAGATAAAGAGTGTTTCCATGTTCATTGACAAGTCCAACAACAACAACAAGATACCAGTTAAAAATTAATAACTTTAATCAGCTCATGTTTGATTGGTCTCCCAACTCGCGTCCTAAAAGATGTTATATTTTTTGCTCTTCCACCTCACCCGTGAAGACCTCACTTTAGAGAGTATTGATAATAACATTTTTCTAAACGGTTGGAAGAGGGCGGGTATGGAACTAAGGAACCAGTGGTATGATCTGGGAAACACTAGGTTTAAACTAATGCTAATTCTAAACGTAGAGATTTAAGAAAGCCTTTAAGGTTTGCGTATATCAGTGCTTTTATCATTTGCAAAACATTTCCATCTAAATTCTCATACATGCGGGATTAATTCAATAATTTTTGTGATCATGTTGTTCTCAAACCTTCTGCACTGTACAAACACGACAACACATGTGCACTGGCTCATAAAATAAGTCGGCTTTTTCACGAGAACAGTCGGTAGGAGCGACGAAAAAAGTCCGTCAGAGACGTTACTATGTTCTACGATATTTAGGATGGCCCCCACATCCAGTATATGAAACCCTGCAGACGATCTTTGCATTCGTAAATTAGAAAAAGTCCAGCGTAAATCTGAGAGTTTGGTTGAGAAATACTATGTCTAACCGATCTGTTAGCTTCTTTTCATAGAATGGAAATCATCAGGAAAAAAAAGGAATTTCATTTTAGGTCAAGTTCGCTCAATATATTCATATGGAATACGTTCTAGAAAGACGTTTTAGATATTATGCGTCCTCTCTATTACATTAATCTATGAGACACTTCAAGAAAATTAGGTAAAAAGATGCCAGAACTACCCGTTTTAATAATTCATTTTTCGGAGACAATACGCTATAGCAGGCTTCGGCAACCTTTTCCGGCAGCGGGTCAAAATCTCCTAAAAAGTGATTATTAAGGTGACGTTTCGGGTCAGCAGTTAATACAATGAACTCCCACTAATGCGTGGGCGGATTATCCGTTCGTGATTCTTTATAATTCACCGAAATGAGTATTTCCGTGTTCTAAATAAAGCAGGACTTACAAAACACATCTTTTATGGAGCGGTAGGAATACGACTACAATGAAATGAAGCTCGTTATTTACATCTCTCTATACGAAATGATTATGAACGTCATAAGAAATTGAAGAGAATGTATGGATTGCCCCTGATTTCTGATTGTTCGTTCATCCATCACCATCGCACTCACGCCGTTCCATCTGCGTTGCGTGATTCCATATTCGTCGCTGTCATTAACGTAATGACAATCTCCTCTTTGGAACCTGAGCGGACCACTTGAAATTGTCAAACGTGTCAATGGGTGATCCGCGGGTCATAGGTTACCGACTCTTGCGCTACAGTAACAGGTTAGAGAAATTTGTTAGTAATACTGCGTGATCCCCTTCCTCAAGCTATAAGCCGGTGAGGTGACCGTTTCAAATACACTAGGAAATGGTCACCTGATAATAAAACGAATAGTCCCGAAATTGGTCGAATTCCTCCCCTTTTTGGAAACTTCATAATATTAATTATTTAGAATGTATATCTCTGTTTCCATAAATTACCATTAAATGTTGTACGGTTATTTTGCTGCATAAAACCCAGATAANCCCAAGAAATTTCTCTCCGAAATCTTTTAGAGGAAAAATAATAACATTTGTGGGAAGTGGATGAAATGTAAAAGATTTTTATACCAAGAAAGACCGTGTTACACGGATGGTTAGCACCAAATACTTCGGTTCAAAGACAACCGAACAAATTCTCGATTTTTTTTTCAAAGTATCTCTTTTTTCATTTTCCTGCGATTATTATAGCATTTGACCTGGATTAAATCTAAATTACTTTTACAATTCGATGAAAATTTATCAAATCAGTTTTGGCCAAGTTTATTTTCCTACGTAAAAGTTGCAAGAGCACGGGCTGCTTCCCCGTAGAAATGCACGGGGTTGTGAGATTTACATTGTCTTCATAACGTTGGACGGACAATATGAATGTATATTTTATTTTGCTATCTAGTGTTTGTGAATAAACAAAGCCAAAAACCTTGTTTCGAATCTGTCAGTTTCATTTAAAGCTCTGGAGTAATAACTACTGACCATATTTCCTTCTCTTTTAAATTTCTTGAAGAAATATTGGTATCTGAAGGATAGTTATTAACAATATAGTATAACAAAGCTGAATATCTCTTGCTAGCATTTTGGAACATTCTTATTGGAACGTACTTTTAACAGTATTTTTCTGGTTATTTGTACTATTTAAAATAACGACAACATTTACTGAGGTAATTCATGTCTCTTATGCCTGCTTTAACATTACCTTTGCTCATCACGGTGACTGCAGAATTGAAGATGGAAAAAGGAGCATGGCTGTATATAAAAATTTTTCGTTGAAACGCCCCTAAATCCGTGCTTCTGGCTACTGCAAGAGCATACCAAAGGGTAACGACTTCCATTTCCGCGAAATCAGTTGTACGCTAAGAATGGGACCTGGATATTTTGGTGTATGCGGGAGATCCTGGGTTTAACCCGGCGCCCTACTGTTTTCGAGGAATTGGATAACCTTCAGTACACCTTTTCAGTGACAGCTATAGAAATAACTTAAAACTAAGTTGCCATCTGTAGTATTAGAAGGTACGTCTTCAGTTCTTTTATACTCTCTTTTAAAATCTGTGTCTTTTGGAGAAGTAAGCGAGTAGAATTCCACCTGTGTGAAGTGCAATAGAAAATGCACCCAGTAAAAAGCAACC
>KZ308261.1:1476805-1511687 GCA_000376725.2 Ladona fulva
AATCATAGCATAATAAAGTTAATTATTATATAACATAATCTGTCTACGTAGATTTCGATTATCTAGCTAAAAAATTTAGCTAGGTAATCGAAAGGTAGTTTATTAGCTTTTCAATCGACTAACAATCATGTTGTATTCGTTCGCTCATTAATCAAACTGCAATTATGTAAAATAAATCAGATAGATGAAAATATTCCATATATTCCATAGATCAACATTCCATCAAATACATCTTTTAATTATCGAACAACTACTGCTATAATTATATCAAAACATAGTCAAAAAAATGAAACTTGACAGTTTTCATTCAGAGGACGAAATTTTTCAATCATAGGAAAAATACTAATTTAAATACCTTCTTATGGAAATAAATTTTCGCATAAATTGTGAGAAAATGTTCTCTTCTTTGCATTAACAAGTTCAAGATGCACTGACAAAAATAACTGTTTGTAAAATCGTAAATACTGCAGAGAGGGTACAGGACAATAAGTGAATAAAAACGACCATCAAGGCTAAAGATAACGAGAACCAACGCCATTTATCACTCGCGAGTCAAAAAAGAAGCTTTAGGCTGGAACTTGTCTCCCAGGTTACCGGTAAACAACGGCAAATACATTCGACATAGGAAGGCCATTCTCTTCATTGACGTATTTCAACGGCATGCAGTTGCCCAATCACAACAACAACAACTGGACCCATTATCCCACTTCCTTTCAACTTAGGCGCCATCAATTTGCACTGGGACATCCGATACGCTCGCAGAGACGTGCTGCATGTCGTTTATCCAATCCTGGAGCCCTAAATCCTTCCCCGTCCTCATCCCAAAATCTCACACGATACCCTTCCTCCGAATCTGGAGGACATCCTCCGTAGAAAGGGAAACCACCCCCTCGCTAAATCCGATAGGATCGCCGCAGAACAAGTGATCCCTAATCTCACCCCCTTTTTAGACCCTCGTCACAACCTCTCTGGAGGCTTCTTCTTCTCTCCATACGTAATAGATACTCCTCAAACTGCCGTTTGTAAGCATCCGCTCAGAGAGCCTTTCTAAATGTTAATGGAGCCATCTTTGAGGTAATTGAATGCATTTAGAATCCTATGGAAACACGATTGCAATTGGAACGACTTTAGTAGTGAAGAGAATCTACGAAGAGTAGATCGTGGCTATTTCGTTGGAAAAAGCGATAGCTACGCAGCACTTCTGAGAATAAACATACTCGTACATGCAACTGAATGTGGCTGCACGGAATAAGCACCCTAAGTGCGTAAAGTGTTCCGACATTCGTGAACTGTTTTCTTTCGTCAGACACAAACGATACGTTTAACAAGGAAAATACAGAATCGGCTCCGATCTTACTATCTTATGAAATAATCAAGTGCAAAAACAAAAGCAAAACATGAGTTAAACTAGCTATTTCCAAAGAGAGAACCGATTTCTAAGGAACGTTGGACTAATCTATGGGGTGCTAGACGCTAGACTTTTTACCACATTACCGGTTATCTTCCAATCTTAATTGAATGATAATGGGTTCTACGTACATAAATAATGAAAACATACATATGGAAAACATCATGAAGTTGCAATTAATTTACTTGGTGGATGTCCGTAATTTTCATTTTGCTTCTTATTTCTGTCTGCAAAATATTCAGCCCGAAGACCGGTAGGGACCTCATCCCCTATACCATCGGCTGCGAAGAACTAGGAGAGGGAAATGAGGCTTACTAGGTAAGATGAGGAGTGAGGTAGTTTGCCCTTGCTTTCCTCACTGAGCCAGAATGCTAAGCAGAACAAGTCCACGCTAGTGAAGCACTATGACTCTACGAGTAACACTTTTCGTAACATTGCATAAGGAAAGACCTTAATTAATGCTATTATTTATGACTCATACCTCAGTAGCTTACATATCATCGCAGCCATGAACAAGACTGAGGCAAAAATAAATAAAATATACATTTTTCTCTATCTCGTACCGAATGATAAACGATAAATATTAGGAATAAAATAGCGACTTCTAAAACTTGCCAGAAATTTCTTATTTATATGGTCTGTTAAATTAATCTTCAAGGCTGAAGAGGAGGAAGAAACACTGGGTGTGGAGATGGAGACCAATTAAAGATAAGTAGATTAAAGCGGCATATCAGTAAACTTGGAGACCCTCATTTATCTAGAGTTCCATGAGAAACATCTCTTTTTTCTCTGTATTGCCACTTGTAATTTATTGCTTTTGTTTCTTCCATATGTGATTTCTTGCTAAATTTTAATTTGCATTCTTCCACAAGTCTCCAATGGACTCTAAAACTCGATTCCCCCTCGATATAGTAAGAAAAACGATATACTATACAAATGGCAACACAAAATCAAGAGAGACTGATTTCTTACGGAACTCTAGGGAGATAAAGAGTGTTTCCATGTTCATTGACAAGTCCAACAACAACAACAAGATACCAGTTAAAAATTAATAACTTTAATCAGCTCATGTTTGATTGGTCTCCCAACTCGCGTCCTAAAAGATGTTATATTTTTTGCTCTTCCACCTCACCCGTGAAGACCTCACTTTAGAGAGTATTGATAATAACATTTTTCTAAACGGTTGGAAGAGGGCGGGTATGGAACTAAGGAACCAGTGGTATGATCTGGGAAACACTAGGTTTAAACTAATGCTAATTCTAAACGTAGAGATTTAAGAAAGCCTTTAAGGTTTGCGTATATCAGTGCTTTTATCATTTGCAAAACATTTCCATCTAAATTCTCATACATGCGGGATTAATTCAATAATTTTTGTGATCATGTTGTTCTCAAACCTTCTGCACTGTACAAACACGACAACACATGTGCACTGGCTCATAAAATAAGTCGGCTTTTTCACGAGAACAGTCGGTAGGAGCGACGAAAAAAGTCCGTCAGAGACGTTACTATGTTCTACGATATTTAGGATGGCCCCCACATCCAGTATATGAAACCCTGCAGACGATCGTTGCATTCGTAAATTAGAAAAAGTCCAGCGTAAATCTGAGAGTTTGGTTGAGAAATACTATGTCTAACCGATCTGTTAGCTTCTTTTCATAGAATGGAAATCATCAGGAAAAAAAAGGAATTTCATTTTAGGTCAAGTTCGCTCAATATATTCATATGGAATACGTTCTAGAAAGACGTTTTAGATATTATGCGTCCTCTCTATTACATTAATCTATGAGACACTTCAAGAAAATTAGGTAAAAAGATGCCAGAACTACCCGTTTTAATAATTCATTTTTCGGAGACAATACGCTATAGCAGGCTTCGGCAACCTTTTCCGGCAGCGGGTCAAAATCTCCTAAAAAGTGATTATTAAGGTGACGTTTCGGGTCAGCAGTTAATACAATGAACTCCCACTAATGCGTGGGCGGATTATCCGTTCGTGATTCTTTATAATTCACCGAAATGAGTATTTCCGTGTTCTAAATAAAGCAGGACTTACAAAACACATCTTTTATGGAGCGGTAGGAATACGACTACAATGAAATGAAGCTCGTTATTTACATCTCTCTATACGAAATGATTATGAACGTCATAAGAAATTGAAGAGAATGTGTGGATTGTCCCTGATTTCTGATTGTTCGTTCATCCATCACCATCGCACTCACGCCGTTCCATCTGCGTTGCGTGATTCCATATTCGTCGCTGTCATTAACGTAATGACAATCTCCTCTTTGGAACCTGAGCGGACCACTTGAAATTGTCAAACGTGTCAATGGGTGATCCGCGGGTCATAGGTTGCCGACTCTTGCGCTACAGTAACAAGTTAGAGAAATTTGTTAGTAATACTGCGTGATCCCCTTCCTCAAGCTATAAGCCGGTGAGGTGACCGTTTCAAATACACTAGGAAATGGTCACCTGATAATAAAACGAATAGTCCCGAAATTGGTCGAATTCCTCCCCTTTTTGGAAACTTCATAATATTAATTATTTAGAATGTATATCTCTGTTTCCATAAATTACCATTAAATGTTGTACGGTTATTTTGCTGCACAAAACCCAGATAACCTATTATTTATAATTCAAATCAGTCTTTTTCATTCAGATATATTTAATATTTCTATTTTTTCTGGCTTTCTTTTAACTGTTAGCCATTGCAAATACGCATACGTTCAGAATACTTATAACTCATTGGTAATCATTGACTTCTTCGGTTATTTTCCAATGTCACTGTAAAAACCACCTCTATCGCATATGTTGCAAATATAATGGCAACATCCATTATGAATCAAACTGCTTTTCTTTGCATTTGATAATTTAACTTACATCAATCTGTTTTAACTAATCAATCAGAAGTTTTGCTCTCTTTATAACGGGCTCAATGTGAACTGAATCACTTTTTCATAATAGATTATACTCACAAAGAGAGAAACTAATGATCGGTTAATCACCTTCAATGTCATAAGCATATATTATGTCCAACTCGGTTGTCTTTGAAATTTGCATTGATTTCTGCATTCTGCTCTGTTATTTTGTATTTGATGCGGGTTTCCATAGAAATTAAAGATTATACCGAAGAAGCTCATAGATTTATATATGACACTCTTACGATATGTGCAATTACCACCATGATTCTGTTTACTAATACCCCACAGTGGTCTTCCGTCATATATGGAGCTGGGTGGGGCTTGATTAGGTTGTAAAACTTACTTATTTAAGTAAACAAAGAGAAGTATAGAAAATGCCAAAGAAAGTTCTACTGCTCTCCACTAGATGGTTGAGAGAGGAATACCGCATATCAACATTACATATTCCTTCTGAGGAAATCATTATATCATATTACATTCCCTAGGGTTGCTTTAGCTCCAGTCCAACTTACGAGTAGAGTATGATGTTATTTAGTAAATTTGGCAGATATAGTAAATGCTTATTTAGATTCATGTTTTTATTTTCACAACTTATCGTGTTCTTAGCTCATAAAGAGAATCACCCATATCAGAAATTTTGGCTATGATTTTGCAAAATCTTCCAGACTTTCCCCTTAGTTTTTAAGGAAACAACTCACATAACCATGGATACAAGCTCCTTTAGACCCATTCTATTCCTGAATATACCGAGCAGAATTCTTCAGTTGGTTTAGATAATACATTCCTGCCACATTTGATGCATCCATCATCTGTTTCCGCAGCTTATGAGAGATTTCTGCCAAGAAAAATCCTACAATTTTTGATTTACCTCACTCAGATGGATGAAAACTGAAATCTCTTTCGGAAGTATGAATGCGGGGAGACATGCATGAAAACCATCCTCAATAGAACCCCTCAAATAGAGCTTCAAAAAAGGTATCAAGATGTCTCGTTGTTTAGATTTCCACAGTCCGAAAATGCCAGTTTTTGCTGAGATTTTCATTGCATCAGACAAACGCTGATTTTCGAATGTGAAAAGTTTATTAAGCAAGACTAGACAAGGAGAATGAGATCATAAGCTAAAATGTGATAGAATGAGCTGTTTAAGCGCAAATTACACATAAATACAAACAATTAAACAAATGTATGACCTATTTCGACGAGGCATTTAAAACTATCACGTTACATTGAAGAATCACAAAATGATTATATATATGAAATTTAAAAATCGACACTTGCAGTATCTTTGTCGAGTGACATTACCGCCTATATACATTTCTGTATTTTTTTCATTCTTAGCCATTTTCCCATCACTTTTGGCGTCGGCTGATGATTTATAATGATAGGCGATGATGATGAACTTGTTTTGGTGATGATTTTTATGGCTGGATGCTCTTTCTGCCCCCAACCCTTATAGGAAAGATTGGACACCTAAAATTCCGATTAGCCGAACCTCGAACCATAGACCTTGGGATTGGAACGCTCGCTAACCACTCCACCAGCCGGTGCTTGCATTTATGTATGTAGGAATAAGATTTTTATTCAGAGGCAAATAATAGTTATCCTCACGATAAATACGAATAACTATATAAAATTAAGACAATTTTGGCTCTCTAAGGCGCAATTTTAGAATTAATATTCGTTGAATTCTTAATAAAGGCCTTGCTGACTATCGTAAAGTATTTTAAGCGATCTGAATTCATGCTTCCGCGCCATAATTGTTTCGAAAACCTTTCGGAAGGGATCGCTTTTCCAAATCTTCAGAGAGCTCTGATGCGGTGATTGGGGTGATTTTCTTTTAATGAAAATTGATGGAATAATAAAAAAATATCATTATACCGCACAGAATTTATAGCAATTAAATACGAAAATCTGGAACTGTAGAATCTTCACCATATCAACGAACAACCAAGTTTTATTACACCTCATCATCTCGATCCAAGTGAATTTTGCAACTTCATAGGCGTTTACCGGTACTTTCCTAATACAAAAATGGGTAGATAATTAAACAACGGTAATAAAAGCAAGGGAAAGACATTTCGACGAATGTATAGGGCTTCATTACGACGGCAGCATCTGACTTCTCTCTCGGTTACAGCTACAAAAACGAGGAAAAGTTGAGGGAGCAAAATGCTCAAATAGACATTCAAGAAAACATTCCCTAAGCGAACGGATACGTCGTTAGTAAAGGAAAATAAACGCCTTCCCTGTCTCTCAGTCCAGCCTCTTTCACGGGTTCGTATCGAGTAGATCCGTCGTGTTTTTAAGAGATGAGCACTTGAGATCAAGGCTGCACTCGAAAATCAAAACGTTATGATTCGTCAAAAAGGAAGACCGTTTGATATCGTAAGTATTTCGACAGAATCTTTAACCGGAAAGCTCCGTATTTCCTACCACCTTTAGGACGTTTTAACTGCTGTGATTACAATTCGGCACCGTTCTTTTTTGCACCCACAGTTTAATGATATCAGCTGCATTTTTTGAGTTTGGTTGCTAAGCGATTGTTGACGATGTTTACATTGACATTTGAGTATAATTTGTACATTCAATTACAGAGCTCATGAAGTTTAGTAACAAAATGGTATTAAATAATATGACAACGAATAAGAACTGTATTAATATATGTATTATGCAATTGGGTAAAAACAGCTTATCTTATATATGAAGTAAAATGTTTGTATGTGTGTATATTCTAAAACTCGATAAACAGATGTCGCACAACTTTCAACCTTTGAAGATAGTTAAATGTCTTTCTAAGTTAGAAAACCAGCTATTTTTATTCACCTACTTGTCTCTGGCTCGACTCCAGACGCTTAAAACTGTTTCCATAAGAAATGCATGTAAAGTTCACTTTTATTGTTGCAGGGTGTATTTCTTCGCAAAATTAAAATAGAAAAAATGGCCGTACGAAATCGAGACAAGCACCAAAAGAAGGGAAATTGAATGAAAATTCTTATTTTGGCCGAGGAACAATACTTTCGAGACGAAATTGCGAGATTTTTGGTAAAATAGACGAACATTTTGTGATAATTTGTGGTTGTAAACAACCGGTCCCCCTGACGACTAATTCCATTCTTTAATTCGAGCTCATTTTCCCCGTTGAGAATCAACGGGAACTTCAGCTAGTAATAAATAAAATCGCGTTAAATGAAGTATAAATTAATAATTATACTAAAATCTCTCCGACATTGGTTATACACCCTTGAGTTAAGCCGATAACATACGGCTATACCTACGGCCATAGGGGTACCTTTTGATAAATTTGGAAAAATTAAGAAACATTAGTTTTATTATATATTATACTTCCCGGGATGTGGAAGACCCAAGTTTGATTACTAGCTACGTCAGAACTGTCCTCTTCCTGTTCTTATCAGAAAGAGGACATTATCTTATAATTAACTTTAGAAATGGTACGTCATCGAAAGACTTAGTAGGTATTACACACCTCAATGCTACCTTGCCTGATCAGGCAACGAAATGAAATTACGTGGAACTAAAGAGATTTTAGGGGAAAATCGTTTGAAAATCTTCCTTAAGAGCCTATAGTTTCCATCAGTGTCGGGACGTTTCAACCAAGGATAATTCACCCCAAAGTCGGTTCACGCAAGAGATAATTCACCCAAAGGATAGGTAATGATTTCCCTAGGTAAATGGTTCTTGGACAACCCCTATCATTCGGTGAATAGTCTTTGACTAAAACACGTTGGAAACACTACGCGTTAGAACACACACCTCCATTCCTGAAACGAGCCGATAAGTGAATTTAAGGTTATAATTGCAGACGTGTGTTAAAATCAAACAGTCAGTGTGGAGCGACGGATATAGAGTACAGATTAATTTACACAATTCTCCTTTTCCTTAACTTTCACACCTTGTGGCACCACTAAGTTCGGTCTTATCAGCGTCTTTCCTCCGCGGATCCTCCAATCAAGATTAATGGCTGCGGCGAACAATTTACAGTGGAAAAATAGCAATTCGCAGCCAATGTTTCACAACGACGCCTTCGAGGATTCCCAAGGAGCGTATTTAGATGAAATATTGGATTCACTGCTTCCCTGGCTCACTTTCAAAAGTAGACAAGGCCGACGATTGAAAGGATTTTGTCCCTCTAAATCAGAGTCTAGTTTAAAGTTGGCGTGGAGTGTTGAATTTTCAGGAACTTGGGAAATAAAACTATGAAAAATAACTGGAGAGTGTATTGGAAGCAAATGTTTAACATTCCTTTCGGAGTAAATGTATTCTTCGCATCGTAATTACTAAATTATACACTACAGGAACTATTTTCGACGACTTAAGAAAACAGAAAATACTTAAACATCCAAAGATTTTACGGTAAAGAGAGTACCTGTAGTAATTTAAATTTAAAATTCATAGATATTTCTCTGTACAGGTAAACTTAAATACGTTAAAATTGACGATAACTTAGTAACGGAGTGTCAGAACAACGGAAAATTCTTGCTGATATCTTGCAATCATCAAGTTCTCTCTTTTTGACGATGAGGAAAGTGATTCAAAATCAGTTTCATCTATTACCAAAATCATCTTTTTCAGTTTATATATGTTTAATCTAGCCAAAATCATACAAAATGCATTTACTTCCATATAACAATAAAATTAGTAAAAGTTTCGGAGGAATATTAAACGAATCAAAAGGCATGTGTTAAGAAAATTCCATCATGATGATCGTCAATTCTTCATGATGGTGAATTTCAATCCGATTAATCTTCTTGAATAGAAAAAATCAAAGATACAATCGACAATGGCATACCATTAAAAAATAACTCCGTCATTCTCACATTCGATAGAAGTTGCATTGAAACTTACTCGTAGCATATTCAAATAAAAGGACATTAAACAATGGTCGAACATAGTCAACAAAAAAATGCATGAATTAAATAAAAAAGTGAAGTACGTTAAAATGATTTATTTATTTATTTATTTACATTATATTTACGTTGCAATTTGGTATATACCAGGTGGCAGTGGTAAATTTAAATTAATTAAAGGACATAAATCGAAGAAATGCCACACAATAAGAAATTCAGACGGAAATCACTTATCAAGCAGTTATTCATTTTCTAAATTCCAAAGATGAAGAAAGTGACCAAGAAACGATCAAAATTTGTAGCTTGTGATTACACAGAGCTAAAAACTGCTTTGAAATCAGTTAGACAATGCTAATGCTGTATTTACAAGATCGGTACCTTTAGCGAAAGGCTGGCAATAGTAATAATAAAACTTCAAGGATATGGAGAGAGGGAATGTATATGTTTTTATTATAGAGTGTGTGTGTATGTTTGCCCGCCTAAAATTCGAGAACCAGAATTTGACGACTTTTAGACTTTCGGGGTTAATAAATATCTTCGCAGATTAGAAAATATGATATTTTATATTCACCTAACAGCCCCCTGTTCAACACCAGACATTTAAGACTGTTTCCATAAGAAATGCACGTGAAGTTTACTTTTATTTCCTGCAGGGTTTATTTCATTCGCAAAATTAAATTAGAAAGATTAACCGTACGAAATTGACACAAGCACCAAAAGAAAGGAAATTGAATTTAAATTCTTATTATAACCGTGGAAGATTACTTTCGGGTCGAAAGTGCGAGACTTTCGATAAAATAGACGAAAATTTCGTAATAATTTGTAATGACGACTATTTCCACAGTTGAATCCGAGCTCATTCATTTCTGTTCACTTTTATCACTTGCAGGATTTGTTTCTTTTGCAAAATTAAATAAGAAATAACAGTCGCATGAAATCGAGACAAGTACCAAGAGAAAGGAAATTGAATGAAGATTCTTATTTTGGTCGTCGAATATTGTTTTCTGTTCAAAATTGCGAGAATTGTGATAAAATAAACGAAACATTTCTACAATGTTGAGGCTGTAAACAAACCGTCCCGCTGGCAACTAATTCCATCGTTGAATCCGANCGGGCTATGGAAATAAATACAGTGAATCTTACTTTAATTTTAACTGACGAGTACAAAATTATTAGGTTAAGGATCAATGTTTTCCCCATTTAAAGTCGTTAAAAAATGATCGATATTTATGTTACGTGTTCAAACATCTGAATATACTATCTGTATGATATTACAATATATATTATGAGTTTAATATATAAAAATAAATGCTTTCAATAGGAGATGTAAATACTATTTCCTCATGGAATTCGCGCTAATGTGGTATTGCTTATTTATGCTTTTTATAAGGGAACAGTTCTCTCCTCTTATGAAGATGCTAACTTTGTTGCCGAAATACCTATTGTGGAAATTAATCTTGTAAAGTGCAGCCACGGTTTGGCTTTCTTTGAAGATGTTTTCAAAACATTAAGCTTTATTTATAATAAACGTTTTAACCAAAGACTACCTACATATGTCATATTTATTAACTGTTCCTACAACCACTAACTTTTATCATTAGCTAATACCTGCGGTTACTATACTTTTCACCCTCGATCTATAATGGCAGACATATTTATTCCTTTACCATAGCAGCACCCTTCTGCAAGGACAAAACTTTTTCTATTCAAGACGTACGCTGCCGAGGAAGTCCACCGTGCGCTACATGAGCTTGTGTGAAAGATTTATGAGAGAAATTTAAATATTTCTTCTCCTTGGCTGGGAAACGCTCGCTACACCAGAGGCGTAGAAATCGTGAGGAAAAGTCGCTAAAAGAAATAAGCGGACTCCATGTGTTACGCATAACCACTCCGATCACGTAAAAAAGATATATTTTCAAAGCTTTGCACCTTTTTCCTTGGCAAAATTAAATTAGAAATAATAATCGCACAAAATCAGGAGTAGTAACATTCGAAAGAGAATACTATAGACATCCTTCTTTTTCTCATCAAATGTTGTTTTCGATTTAAAATCGCAAAATATTTTTTCTTTACAAAGTAGTGTGTGTTTACATGGGACTGCATATGTGTATATATGTTCGCCTAAAACTCGAGAAGCAAAAGTCGAAAAACTTTCAAACTTTGCACATTGTTAAAAGTCAACGCCCCGCAGATGATAGGCTACTTTATAACTACCCAACGCTCCCCGGTTCGATCCCAGACAAGTCGAGCGTTCCCACGAGAAACACTCGTATACATCATTTCATCGGTTACTGGCTTTAAATCTTCTGCAAAATTAAATTAGAAAAAATAGTCACGTGAAATCGAAACAATCACCAAAAGAAGGAAAATAGAATGAAGAAGTTTATTCTGGTCGTAGATTATGCTTTCGATTCGAGGATTTTGATGATATATACACGATTTTGTAGTTGTAAACAACCAGTTTCCCTGACGACCAATATCAATCGTTAAACCAGAACCCATGCATTTCCCCATAAGAACGCTCGTGGAATTGAAGAGGTAAGGGTATTAGTTATTGATAGATATATGAAGAGGAGGCAATTGTAGTATTTTGCGTGTACGAAGATAAATCGTGCCGTTTAGCCAAATTTACGAGCCATTAGTAATCTTTCTTGATAAGCTTTACATTGCAAATTACAAGGGGGACGGTTATTCGTAGCACATTGAGAAAGGTCTTTGAAAAGATTTTATCCATGACTTGGATTATTGATTTCGATCCTGAATTGCGAGAACTTTGTTAAATGCGCAAAATATTTCCAAAATTTTGCGCTTGCAGACATATCAGACGGACCATTCGATATCCGTATTCGTGCTTTATCCCATAAGATTATATCGAAAATTTAGCTTCGTTTAAATGTTATGTTATGAATTAACGATAGATCATGTGAAGAGAGGGTCATTTTACGAGACGCAACATTTGCAATAAGGAACGTTCTTCCAGTGACGAATCACATGGTTACAAAACTTTCGACTATTTACCGTTAGAGTGCTTCTTTTCGATATAGCCAAGTAAATAATAACAAAATTCCACTTCTCGTTTATTACGGTGACTATCCGTTTTTATCTTTTATCGAATAAGTCGCAATTTTTATGGTCCTTATCAATTTCTACCTCCTGCTGAGAAATAACGGGCAGGTAAGCTAATATATATTTTAATTTTAAGTGTGAGGGCTCCCGGATAGCCAAGTGGCAAACGCGTTCGTCTTTGATGGAAGCGGTACCGGGTTCGATTCCCAGTGGGGGCTCACGTGCGGAATTACCTTAGCTGTCGATGCACTTTTAACAATACTACTACTACCGTAACTGTCATACTTTGGAGTAGAACATACTTTTAACAATACTACTACTGCTAATTTTAAGTGTGGATGTGTATGTTCTTCTAAGACTTGAGAACCAGAAATTGCCAAACTTGCAAACTTCGACATTCATAACATTCCACACCCCGCATATAGTGGACCTCTTTTCGTGTACCTATTGGTCTTCGATTCGATCCCAGACAATCCTAGAGAAGTACACGTTAATTCATTTAAAAAAAAATGCAGGCTCTTCCATATTCAAAATAAATGAAACTAATTATTGCACGAACTTGAGATAAGTTAAATAAGAAAGAATTATATATAAAGTATAATCTTCTTACTGTCGATTTTAGACTTCTACTCCAAACTATGACAACTTTGATGACACAGAAAATATTCGTTATCGATGATAATATCTATAAACCTAATCTGAGGAATTTTAGATTTTCTTCTGTGCAACCATATTCAACCTTATTTTCCCCGTTGAGGATCAAAAGGCACTTCGGCTTGTCTTACAAATAAGGTAGGAAGTTTGTGTTTGTTTGTATGTTCGCCTAAAAGTCAAGAACCGGAAGTTGCACAACCTCCAAACTTTCAATACCGTTAAATGTCCTCCCTGCTCCGATAATAGGCTACTTTTTATTTGCCTTATGGTCCCCTGGCTTGAGCCCTGAAGTTAAAAAAGTTTCCTTGAGAAATACATGTAAAGTTTAACTACATGGCTAGCAAACTTAACTTTTTTGCGAAATTAAATTTAAAATAATAGTCCTACGAAATCGAGGGGAGCACTAAAGGAAGGTAAATGGAAAAAAGATTCTTATTTTGGTCGAGGAATATTGCTTTCGATTAAAAATTGCGAGAATGTTGATGGAATATACGAACATTTAGTGAAATATCTAGGTTGTAAACACCCGGTCTCCCTGACGACCAGGTCAATTTTTGACCCCGAGCTCATGCATTTTCCCATAAGAACACGGAAAGTTAGACTCATTTTAAAGCAAAGTTAATAATTATCAACTACTTTCCCGTTGAGGGTCAACAGGAAGTTCGGCTAGTCCTGGATAAAATTAATCAATACTTGGTGAAATTAATGAAATAAAGTTGTTTAATTTTTCCTTCGCTATCAATAAAATGGTTGTTACCATAACAGTAGCACCAACGTTTAAAATATCCTAGAGTTTTACTTCGGTCGCTGATCCAGCAGCAACACTGACGTTTACCTCAACAGTTCCAGAAAAGTGTGACAAATATTCGATAAATTTAGGAACAAATGATTAGTTAATGACATTATCGACCGACAACTACAAAAATTCCCAAGAAGAAGATAAATTATAGTTTTAGCCGTCGGATAAACGTTGTGTGATGTAAATACATTCCCTTTAGCGTATTTAGTTAGTCAAAGAATCAAGCCTTACAATCTTAAATCGCTCGCAATCTTACGTAAACTTGTAATTGACTCCTAGTCAACGTCCTATTGACGTCTTGTCAGAGATGACCTTATTTTCCCTGAGACTCTACATGACGGGAATACTTAAACAGTTTACCGCACAGGAAATACTGGCGTCATTTTGGACGTTACAAGAAGCTAGGGTTAAAATATAACAAGTAAGGTTAAAACAAATAACCTCAGTCTAATTTCTTTCCACTCGTAAATGACAAGCTAAAGATGAAAGGCAACTTCAGAGATATGGACCAAGAACAACATCATAATGACTTATGCCAAGACGGAAAGGGAGTTATTCGCAACAAGCAATTGCACTCGGAGCTAATATTGAAATGTACACTCCTACACATCTTCGTTGACGCCGCTATCCCTTTATGTTCTATCGCTCCCAACTTCCTCCTACATTGCCAAACATTGGATACAGCTCCTGGTTCTTTCGAAAGGCCAGAGACGATCGAAAACCCTTGAAAAATAGGAACGTGTACGCAGATGGACTTATGGCCCAATATTGCCCATGCCGCCATACGCATATGACACGTGGGTAAATCCTTGTTTACTGCGGAGCAGGGATTATGCGATCCATTAGAAAGATGCGAAATCCCAACCAAAACTCACAAATCATATAAGACAATTTATCGTTTCTCGGAACGAAGATGTTAAAGAGGATTGCGGAGTTATAGAGCTTCATCCCTTACTCTCGCATCTATTCTGATGAACTCTCGAAAGGTCAAAGTAAATTAAACCACTGGTCACGAATGAAATGAATCAATTCTTTGATGGAAAAGTGATGAAAGTGGTATTTCATCCAAAAATTAGCAATACGTGTCGATAAGGTAGCATTAGGCAATGTTTAAGCCACATAAAATAGGGCACTGAACAACAAACAGCAACACGTTAGTTATGAAGTAAGAAGAATAAAGTATCAAGGAAGATTACGGCAGAATTCAATTTACGGCTAAGGTAGTAACATAATTCCTTAAGTATGCTATGAATAAAAAAATTCCATAGAATCTGATGCCGTTACAACAACAAGGCTTCAAACGTGTGATGGATGTATTCGTGGGAAAACTATTACAAGAAATTTTCCGTTCAGAACGAAGGGAAACCTGGAACAGTTTCAAAGGAAATTTCCAAACTCTAGGGAAACTAAAAAATTGATCTGGGTAAACAGATATCCCAACTAAAAAGGATGAAAGGAATACTGTACAATGAGATCAAGTTTCTGCGGTAGTGTGTGCGACAGAACCAAGGTTTTGGCTGCGGTAAAACACAACTGGTGTATTGAATACGTAAAGTATTCAACTAAGATATCCCGATCATACAATCAGTGGTTTTGAAAAGAATTTTAAAAAGTTTTTCGATAGTTACCCTATTCATATGAGGGATCTTCATTAAGTAACTATTAACGTTGAGACAAGCGGAACAAGTAACTGATAAACTTGTCATGAAAACACACCCAAAAGTATAGAAAAGTTGCAAACTTATTTTGAATTCCTCACAAGAAAAGCGACTAGGTTCTCGTCGATACCCTAAACCACCCACGCCTCAAAAAAGTAAACCAAACCAAACATAGGAACGTAAAAAAAGCGTAAACAGGAACGCGCTTTTTTGCCTCCAAATTTTCCGACGCAACTTCCTTTCCACAACACTAAAATAGCGAGAGACAGAAGGCATTGCGCAAGAAACAGCAACTCTCCGCATTAAAACGACGGGTATTGTAGAAACACACGGATGCAACAACTCACCTGACAACCGATCTAGCCTCCTCTCCTCGCCTCACCAAACTTCCGGCGGAGGTCCCATTTGACTAGTCCTTTAGCGAGCCCCAAAAGTTTCTGGGTTTACGAAACCCCGTATCGCACAAGTCTGTTTACCTACGTTCCGCGACAGTCTCCGAGGCATCGACGGCACCACACTCGCGGTAAGACTGCCAGCGGCAAACTGATTCGTGGCGGGAGCGGTGGCGCGGCGTGGCGGCGCGGGGAGGTCCTTCGTGCCGGCGAACTCGGCTATTTTCGCAGCCGCTCCTCCTTCGTCCGCGGAGAGTCGACAAGAGGGGTAGGGAGGGGAGAGTCGAGGAAAGGGACGAAGAGAACGTCGCTTCGCACTCTATCGCTATCCTATTGCGAACAAGGAAATTTTTGACAATTACATATACAGATAAAGGACTGTATTCGGCGAATTAAGTCAAGGAAATTAACCAGTAAGAACACTACGACAATAAATGAGGTGTAAGAACAAGAAGGTTGGAACACGGCTGTTAATGAATTACGAAGTTTAAAAACATTCCGTAAGCCGTATTTCGGCAAGCGGAACTCGCGCTAAGAGATAAACGGGAAGCTCCGGATTACCGATTTCTGGGAAGTCCCAATGATCATTTCAGAGACAAAGCCTCCATCGTCAGGATGTCTCCACAAAGGAAGTGGAAGTTTTTAAACCTCTAATAAAGGAGGTGATAAATAACCCGACCCTTAATTTGTATATTGGATAGGTTCCACAAAATTTCCGTAAAAAATAAAGTCCCGATACCACATTATTACTTACATTTTAATATATGATTTGTAAATAAAATTTATCATAATGTAGCCGGTTATTATTATGAAAACGGACTTAAACTAATGCTCACTTTAGGGCCCGGTATTATAATGGTTTGGTAGAATTAAAGTTAAGATTCCTATGTATATTATAATCCCCTATGTATATTATAGATTATCATGGATATTTACTATATAATCTTCACTTCAAAGTAACAAAACATAAAAATAATAATGTCTTTCTTTGTCTAGGCGAATTTTAGTCAGATGAAACCAGTCTTTCAATTAACCTAGTTAATTTAGTTCGTAAGACGGACACAAACAACCATGCACTGACCTGACCAGGATTCGAACCCGGGATCTTGGCATTGCTAGGCTAACACGCACGCACGTATTTATAACTTCGGATTCCGAAAAATGTTCCTGGAAAATAAATTAATTTCCATTTACATTCGCAAGCAGCGTGAGATGAACTAGAGCAACGACCGCTAACTAGTGATCTGAAGATCCGCAAAAATTTTATGGAGGTCGAAGGAGAAATTTTGGTACTATTTGTAGTTTATATATTTTTTATACCATTTAAATATATAATATGAGTCCACTACTGTCGCCAACAAAGGATAGAAGAGCGACAGCATAGATTTCATATAAAAAATCTAAATTTTATAAAAATTATTTTTATACATATTTGTACCTTTTAAAAACTTCCATTAGTGGACAGCGGGATTCAAAAGTGCGAGCTAAGGGGTTCGTGAGGTCAGAAAGGTTGGGGACCGCTAAAAAAAAAAACATGTACGAAAATGATGACAGGAGCTTTTACCTTTTTTAGCTTCATCGTCGGCTATGATCCAAATTCAAAGGTGGTGCGAAAAATTGCAACTAGATCTTAATGTAAGTAAATACTCTATAGTTAATGCCTCCGAGAGGAAACTGCGTCAGAACTGCCCGTTCATAATTGGTGGAACGAATATAAATGTAGTGGAGTCAGTTCAATACCTCAGAATCACCCTTACAAATAACGTAAACCGGAGCACACATATCCGAAAAATCTGCAAATAAAAAGCTCGGTTTTTTGAAGCGCATTGCAGATGGATGCGATGAAAAGGTTAGAGTGAGATGTTATTTCACCTTAGTTAGGCCCCATCTGGAATATGCGGCAAGTATATGGGATTCAGCGGATGAAACGTATATTCGCGAACTCGAGAAAGAGGAGCGTAAGGCGAAACGATGTTTTCTTTCAATTCTAAGATAATAAAGAAAACGTTATTAAAATGCTCCTTGTCGTAGTATGGGGAATCCTTGAAAGAAAGAAAATTAGAAACTAGGCTGCGATTGCTTAATAAATTCAGAGAAACTAGATTGCGGAAAACGTAATTGGTATTATGCGACCCCCTGCTACTTCGGCAGATCCGACAATGAGCGTAAAGAGAAATTGATGCGAGGATAAGTCGTTTTAAGGACTAATTTTTTCGCAACCGATACGCTGTAGCAATAAGCTAAAGAGGTAACTCGAACGCTCGGTGTTGATACTCCCTGCCATACGCCGAAAGGGGGCTCACAAGGTATTTATTTACTAGTAGATGTAGATGTATGAAGGACTGCATTTTATTCGTCAAATTCGGACATTGTCACCATTGTCACTGCTGTTCTCCTGGACATCAACATTTGTTTTTAAGTTTATTTTCTACTAGCGATAAAATTATGAAGGAGTGGTTTTCCAAATGCAAAACAACAGCAGTAATTCATATATCTTATATTTTTTCCATATTTAATTAAACCGTATTGATCTCAACTTTAAATTATGTGCTAAACAAAACATTGCGGAAATTTGCTGACCTAGCAACGTGAAAACCGAGGGTTACGTATGTATAAGCTATCCTCCTGCGACTAAGAAAAAGGTGTTCGACTGTATTTCATCGTTGTTATACTGCACGACCGCACTCGACTTGAAGGTGAGGTAAATAATGTGGGTTGCACAGAGGGGAAAGGTCGGGTCTATCCATAGAGATTGAACGGAGGGTACAAATTGGGTCGGGAACCGGACCCGTCACCTGGTGTTGCGGTGGGGAATTTGCGCCATTTTACGACCGCCCGTCCAGACGTTTTAAGTTTGGAGTTTTCACTGAAAAAGGTGTTCAAAAAAAGGAAGGAGTTGGCCTATTGAAGTCTCGTGATTTTTTTCTCTGGTAATTCGGGTCTACTGAGACAGAGGGTGTCCTAATTGATCACTCTAAAGGAATTGATTTCAGAGAAATTATTACGGGCTACGGAAATAAATACAGTGAATCTTACTTTAATTTTAACTGACGAGTACAAAATTATTAGGTTAAGGATCAATGTTTTCCCCATTTAAAGTCGTTAAAAAATGATCGATATTTATGTTACGTGTTCAAACATCTGAATATACTCAGAGCGAATGAGTTACTCGCGGAGAAATATATCAGTATAAACACGATTACTTAACATCATTTGATGTATTACTTAATCACTTTATCGAAATCTTATCTACAGGGTATGAATATTTGCATATTAAATAGCAATGGCAATAACAATAGACATTGAGCCTAGACGTGAACAAATTCTGCGTGATTTTAACATTGAGCAGCAAAAAAATTAGGCTCAAATTTACGCATGAATGTCGTGCATGACTTTCCTGTGATAATAACATTCAGACAAGTAACATTCTCTCAATGAACATTTCTAAGTTTATTACGATATATGTTGTAAATATCTAAACTCGCGATGCTAATGTTGGCAGATGATTAAGTACCGGTATTTGCTGTATGTGATGTCTCATATATGATTCTGAAATGCCTGGAACTGGCAATATGCGATTTCGAACCTTACAGGAGTGTAATTACTTTGAAATATTTCTTAGTTCTTCAACTTAGGTGATAATACATGAGGGCACTAAACCACATCAGCTAAGTAAAACGTATTTCCTAATGTTTAAATGCACTCATTTACTAATACCCTGTTCCCTTATTGGTCAAGAACCGCAAAAATCAAACGTAATTTCTCTTAAATAACGCTGAGTAGAATTCAGTAAATGAGACATAATATCAGCAATTAAAAAAATTGAGGATAAGGCTTCATAGATATACCAAATACAACTTCCATATATAAATATGAAAGACTATAAAATGGTCATGATTATTACAATGAAGATATTTCCAGTGATAGCTGAAATAGCTTACACGTGTTCTCTAGATTGTACAGCGCATTTAAAACCATACCCTCAGTAAAAGAAAGCAGCGAGTTCATTTTTATTTGGCGCAATAATCTGCAAAAAATCGCTTGAGGAATGCGTCCATACCAACAGGTAATGGAGAATATAATATCCAAGGGAAAATGCGGTAATTATTATTTGAGCTAATTCCCAGAGAGCCTTTCGGTTCAGCAGTTTTCCATTAAATTCGAGATTCAATTACCCGCATCACATGATTCCAGTGAAAGAAGCATTTGGTTGTAAAAGAGATTCGGTTTTCCTATATCCATTCAATTAAGTACCTTATCGAGTCCATGGGAGACTCTGGGGTCAAATTAATCGCAATAATTAAAAATCAGCTGAGAGGAGAGAATTCTGGACCAGGGTTAATGAAAAGGATTGATTAATATAGCGAATTGATTTCATGGAGTGATTTATATAAGTCAGATTTATGGATTATAGCATATACATATTTACACCAGTCACAAAGCATGGGATGATATATCATTTGATGTATCTGATTCGCTGCAGTAATTTCTTGGAAATATAATTATTGATATGATATGGATGGACCTTATATAAGAAGGACATTAAAAGGCCTTCGAGGTGTGGGTATGGCGTAGAATGGAAAAAGTAAGTTGGATCGATAGAAAAACAAACATAGCGGTACTAGAGATAGTCGAGGAAGAGAGGGTTTTACTTGAAGTAAATAAACATCGACAGAGGAAGTGGGTGGACCAAATACTGAGAGGAGAGGAATTGTTAAAGAATGTTATTGAAGGTAGAATACAAAAGAAAAAGTAGAGGGGAAGACAAAAACAAAAGTTGTTAGATAACATAAAAGGAGGGGTAAGTAACGAGGAAGCGAAAGAAATTACGTTGAGTAGGGAATATTAGGGCACATGATCCTATGAAAAATTAGAACACTATATCATCCTTTTCAAGTTAGAACACTTCTTTATATAATAATAATTAATTTATCGCAAACAGAAAACTACCCAATTACATGCGATACAATAAAAGATATGCAATATATACCTAGAACGTTCATACCATCCTTTTCATGTTAGAACACTATATGTATTATATGGACCATAATTCTATTCAAGTTATTGATTTAAGAATTGAAAAAGGAGACTATTCGATACTATGTTGGGCTGGGTTCATTTTCCCCTCTTTAAATGGGAAGTTTTCTGAACCCCAGCACATAAAAATACTTGCAGACTTCTGTGTTTACCCTACGGTTCCCCTTATCCCCTGATATTTGCCCTAAATGTTCTCAGTGAGTGCATCTTTGTACAGTATCCTATAACAGGTTTGCCATTCCTTAAGAGCACTTATGACTTCCAGATTCAGAGTTATAATACTACCTTCATACGTGTAAATTCTCTTCCACCCAGATTGTTTTTCGGTACAGAAATATTTCGAAGTAGTTAACTTCGAATGTATGCAGGAAAACTCTTCCGAACAAAAGCCTCCTCAATCGAAACCGCTTTTCAATCAACGATTCATTTAAAATATCACGAAAACCATTTCCTTTAAAATGAAAAGAATGACTGTTATATTGTATCGGGGGAAATTACCCACAGCCCTGTTTTTGCAGGTCCGGAAATTAAAATTTCAACTTTCAGCGTTTCCACCTTTTAAAATATCGTTGCTACGCCACCGGATGTATAAACAATCCATCATCCGACTCGGATAGCTATCATACGGAAGAAAAGAGCTTTAAAACTTGAAAAAACAATGATATTACCCACTTATGAAGAATGGATGCGGATTTGACTATTAATTAAATGCTCCCTTTTCTGGTACGATAAACACAATAAAACACATAGTTAAAATCAAACAGGAGTAAAAAAGGATATGAATTTCGTATATTTGACCAATAATACATCCGCGATATGGCTCATAAATAACATTAATTCGGTCAAGATCGAATTCGAGGAATTTTACACATACCTCAAAAGATAGAAGACTTTGCAACTTCAAACAGACTTCAGATTCATCTGAAGATCTCAACTCGATGACAAAACCGGTCAACAGAAATCTGCTGTGGAAATTAAGAAATCTTCTTAAATGAAGATAGCTTAATCTCATAAAGTTCATTGAACAGTTGGATGTTAAATTGCATCAGTGACTTTTTATGCTTCTATGTACATATCAGTTGAATATTGTACAACTTCTTGCGGTTTACTGCTGCTAATGTCGTGACTAGGCTAGTTTTATTTGTCGTTCACAGAGAACCAAATACAAATGTAAGCTATGGCTACGCATTTTCAAAATAATAATACCAACTCTGTCACACAGAGATGAAGAATTTTATCATCCATAGATGCACCTATTTCAAATTTTTTTCAAAATAGCGTTCTGCCTTCAATAAAATTTGAATTTGTTAAGGAAAAAAGTAAATGGTTTAGAAAGATTGCATCCGAATTTTTCCTTCGCTATTGATCAGGAGTATTCATAGGGTGAATCGCGTAGAACTGTTTTTTGGTCGAGAGGACTTTAAGATTGCCCCTCCTAAACCATTTGCAGGTATGTCCACTAAATGAATACACATTTCAGTGAAATTTACATTGGCATGACAGGTATAGCTGAGAAAATACTTACTTTTACGGAAATTATCAATAGTTTTTCAGCCATTGAGATGGCAAACGCCAATTATATTTACCTTAGCATTGACATAGGTTGCAGGTCCACTTAATATTAATAAGGGACTTTCTTACAAAGAGTTTGGTACCAAGAGCTTTAAAGTGAATATAGAGGTAGATAAAAGTTTTCAACGTATTTTCTGTTATCTGCATATTTTTTGGGTTCGTAATATTTTTGACACGTTCAACCTAGCCTAACCTAGCCTAACCTGGCAAAACTGAAAATACATATTGTTACTAATATAAACAAAGTAATAAGCAAGAGCATTGAGAAAATATTTGAGTGAACAATGCTACTTGGAAAGAAATACGCGCATACATCGCGTCCAACAAAAATTTAAGAGTAGTATTTTCTCTTAAGAAGTTTCGCCACGTTCTTCTAAATGTTAACAACGTTCTTCCGAATGAGTCAATATTTCATGCGCAATTAGTATTTCTTTGGTATTCTTTCTGACTTAAAAAAGAAGAATCTTGGTAGTATTGACTCGGAATGCATAAACTGCTGAAACGAACCCGAATTTCACCGAGGTAGGCTCAGGCAACCGTATTCAGAAAGGATCTTTTCAAATGCAAATATAGCTCTCCGTAAAAAAATCAAAAACAGAAATTTCCGATATTTCATCAAAGTCTGGAGACGCTAGAAGGCTTCGATACTGGAGGTAGCAAATGATCAGATTGAGAAAGACGTCTTGCTTTACATACTTAATTGGGAAGCCTATAGAAACGTACATCTGAGGGTTGATCTACAGATCCGATTGAAGGATGGATTCATCCTGTAAACCATGAATTGTTTGACGATGTAAATAAGGATAGCGTTCTCATTTAGGTATAAAATTCACAGCGTGTGTGCGTTGTCAATGATTTCGAACTAAGAGACATTTTTAAATGAAATGAATTACGAAATCATTTTACCAAAGAATCCATTTGAATATTAAGAACATATATAAAAACGAAAAAGGAGCAAATACATCCGGGAATAAAGCAGGTAATGCTAACCTACGCCTTCTCAAAAGCAAGTTAATACAGAGGAATTCAGAAACTCGGATATATAAAACATGTATGCGATCAGCAGTGGTATGGTGCAGAAATACGGCCCTTAACCTCAAAAGAAGGGAACATTTTGTGGACCTTTGAAAGAAAAATATTACCGAAGATATACGGACCTGTCATGGAAAATAGCGGGTACAGAATCCGTTATAATGACGAATTAAATAAATTTATTAAAGGAGAAGACATAGTAAGGTTCATAAAGTCCCAGTGTCTACAGTAGTTAAGACAGATCGAAAGAATGAATGAGACTGCCATGCCAAAGAAGATGTTATATGATAAAATATATGCACCAAAGAAGAAAGGAAGACCAGGCTGACATGGTTAGAGATGTATACAAAGATCTTGCTAAGATAAAAGTAGAAGGGTGGAGGAGAAAGATAGTCAACAGAGAGCAGTGAAGGTGGTTTGTTCAGGAGTTTGATATTTACATGACGTTAAAAGTAGGAATTTTTTTTAATTGCCATAGGTAAAGCAACTTGATTCGAAAAAAACTTCTTCCTCTTCCTCTCGTAATTTCGATTTCTAATAAAAGTCCCTATTAACACCTATAATTATTGGAAATTCTTCTTCTTTTGAGTATGATAATATTTTTGGGCTCGAATAAAATTCGCTCGACCCATACATTTAACGTACCAGTTCAAAAGAGATGTATATATGTATTTATCCCGTATTAGCTGGCATTGATAATTTTTCTACTTGACGAGATATACGCTTATCATATATATATATTTGTTTAACTATAATAAAGTGATGTTTGCAGGAAGTGCAAATGTTTTTTCCGTAAAATCCCGAAATGTTGCCATCTAAAACACTGAATTTAATCACTTCTAAAGAAATAGTACGGTGGGAAAGGTTTGCGGTCATTTCATAAAGCAATTCTATCGATGCGTGATAGTTTTTTGTTTTCGATCCATTTTATTGATTTCAGCAGAATATTACAAAAATTTTAGCGCAAATTGCATGAAAATTAGCAAATATTTGGATACAGCTCAATTTCCAGGTATTGAGCCCTTCGATACTCCTGTTTCACTAAAATTCGATATCGTCCATTCGTTTATTCGCATTTACACAAAAAAATTACATTAGGTTTCCATTTCTCTCTTAAAAAACTCAGTATCGAGGCGGAATACTCCTCCAAAACGAATTAAAATTCAACTATATTTAGATCATCGATAAATGTTTGCTGCTTAGCTTGAATTGCAAAATCAACAAAAACACGACTTAAAGTTCTCCATCACTATTATTTTAAAAATAATTTCCTGTTTATAAATTGAATTTACTCTGTAAATTGCGTCGTCGTATTGACTAAGCGATAACAGAGAATGCATCATTTACTTGTTATCTTTATTAACGGCTATTCCGTATTTACACTATGAATATAGACATTTGGATTAAAACGCTTATCAATTTGAAGGAGGTTATTTCAAAAAATTAATTAACCAGTCCAATTTTTCTCGGAACTCAACACACTGACGAATTATTCTCTTGTCCGTTATAACTACTTCTCCTAAAAGGAAACTTTTAGTAATCTTAAGACTATTATCTAGCATTATAAAGTGATTTAGGTAAACGTAGCCGAATCAATGCGTTTCTCGGTAAAGATGGGAATATTCCCAATGAGAAACTCAAATTTAGGAGTAAAGATATATTTAAATGAACTTCGGCGGTCTAATTTGGAATGTTTCTGCGAAAATAACTCTAGTACGATGCTGAAAACTAGATAACCACGCTACGTTAGCGGAGTAAACTCTTTAAAGCTTGATTTTTAAAGGTTAAAGAAACAGCAGCCATTAATTAAATCCCACACTTTCAAGCTTTCTTGCCAATTTCAACTAGTTAGAAAATAGTAGCATAACGTTCCGTAAAACGTGTACCTCTTCGCGTTAATACTGAATACATTTTCCTTGAACAGGAATAATATTCATTTTTACGAGTATATTCTTTTGAGCCATACTTCCCCCAAATCTTACCTATTTTCACCTATCGCTATTTTTAGGATAAATAATATTTTAATTTAAATTTCGCCAATTTGAAATCCCTGAAAAACAATGTATATGTATAAATAGGCATAATTCCTTTCTCCGCTTTTTGTATTTAATGAAAAGCTTCATCTCAATTTCCCGTTTCGCTTAAATTAAAAAGAGACACGCAATTATAAGTAGATGCAAAACGAACTTAATTCAAGTTAAAAACATTAATGATTAATTTATTAACCTCCGAATTCTTTCTTTTTCAGCATATGTATCTTCAAATAATCTTTCCTCGGCCTTCTTCCCTTCGAAATGCAGGAAGCGTTCCTTGACTCCCGCAATACTTTGTGAAAGGTTCTCTGAAAAGTACTTCGTGTTCCGTGAATGTGGAGCGACAATGATGAAAGACTCTGAGTGAAACTGTAAAGCCCAATGGAACAAACGGGATAAGCGTGAAAGGTCTAGCTCATTCTAGTCGCAGCTCTTAACACGTTTCTCTTTTTCCGCCGCAATACTCTTTCCAGGTCTATTCTATTATGGCGGCGATATTTCTCTTCCTGTACCGGGAATGGAATTATGGAATACACCTATGGCTGCAATTCCGCGCTATTCTGTGGCCGAAAATGGTTAATCCATCACTCTATGCAATCATCACAGTTTAATCTAGCATAGTAGTAGTGTTATCTCGCAAGTGAGCCTAATAATAAATAACATATAAAATAAAATAACACAAGTTTCAAATGTTGCTCGTCATTCTAAGTTATCGTCCATCAGATATCAGATGAAATTGATATTAATTTATACTTCAAATTGCAAAAATTCAATATAGTCGTAATTTTTTGTACCTAAACCGACAGAAACAGGGAAAAATTTTACTGTTTTGGTATGTAGTTTCAGAGAATAATTAAATATCTAAAGGTGCGTGAATATACAGTAAAGACTTCCCTGATTTATAATTCACGTATCAGACATTTTGTATCGTATCTAAATTCCAATATTCTCTCCATCTTATTCAGAGACAAAAATAAGGACACTTCATTTTTCACAGGAGGTTTTGTTTTAAGAAACAATAAATTTTACCCTCAAGAAGTGGTGATAAATTTCAGAACTAAATGCAGAAAAAAGAAAGCTGCAACTGATGTCATCTAATAACGCTGTGAAACGATAAAAAATGATGATTACAAGGAACCGTGGTCTAACGATTTATCTCAGAGTGTAACTGAGCTCTTGAAGACAGAACCAATCCCAATATATTTTCTCCATATCGTGAAGATATATATATGAACATATCGCCATCTATTTGAAATTCTCAATTTCCTATTATTTCCTATCAATAGCATTTCATATTATTAAGACACAAATATGTGAGGTAATGATAGTAAATTATTACACTAAGGATAAGTAATTATCCTTTGCACCTCAAAGTAGTTTGTTTATTGAGAAGTATTCGCTAAGTGTTTTAAAGCTTCATGAGGAATCATCTTTAATTTATTTTGGTTATTATTAAAATAAACTATTAACTAGGTGAGTTACTTCCCTGATATAACCTGGAAACCCACGACGAAAGCTAATCAAGCTCCTATCCAACTTGGAATGTCGTTGCGCGATTTCTAATATTCGAGGTAATAATTTCATTCACATTCTAAAATTACTGTGAAATACGTTAATAACCTTTACAGCCGGAATATAACATATAATGGCTAAATATTTTAGATAAGAAGCGACTGAGTTTTAGGTATCCATACGCGCTCAGGCGAGTTTTGCTGCGCAACCGAAAAATCAACCACATCCCAGAGTAGTTCGCGAATCGAAACATTTTCTTCGGATTCCGTATTCAGCAACCTCAGACACTGAGGTAGAATGAGAGACTTGATAGTTTGGCATTCTTTTCCTAGCTGTTTACTCTACTTTATCTATAAGGTTTCGGCTATTCTGTTACGTTAAAGGAGCACAGGCTCATCTTTATAGAAATGGAGCGGAAAACGTACGACGAAAGATAAGGAACCGTACAAGAACGCTCTATCGTTAATCCTTTAAAACAATTTCCTTGTTCAGTCTCTACCATTGAACGAACTTGAATGATTCTCCAAATAATCTATCTGAGACTATCATTTTCCGGTAAAATCGGCCAAGTTTGACAGACAGGAATTTTTTAGCGCGAAATATAACAAAAGCGAAAAACGGGAAATTAAAATACAATCATTTCTAAATAACAAAGAATAATAATAATAACAATATGCAAAGTTTCAAGTTCCCGGTAAAAAAAATGTGTTCTCTAAGCCAGTTCTTTTCGGTTCTAGCTCTCTGTGCGCTGTAAGGAATCTCGTGCGGTGAATGCACTGATGTTGTAGATCAGTCAATTCAAACTCACAGTTATTTGAATATTTATTTAAGGTAATATACGAGTGCTTAGAGATATTATCGTAAAATTAATAGAATGTTTTAAACAATTCATTCCGCTCCAATGCCAAGAAAGTATAATTAAGATAAAGAAAAATATATGACTCATAAATAATCCGAAGAAAACATACAGAGGTAATAATGGACGAGCATAAAGAAGTTTCTCAAAACTTAGAAAGTTTCTCATAATATTCTTAAAGTAAGAATGACATTTTTTAAGAAAATGAAATAAATAAATGAAGCTTAAACAACTGATTTTCCAAAGTTCATTCAGCCATTTGAGCGATATGGTGAAACGATCGTGAAAAGTATCTGCAATTACTTTACAACTATACGGGTTTCTGTAGTATTGAAAAGCCAGTTCATGCATTCCTCTCGTACCGTGAGCATTGTGAAAGATATAAATCTACGTTAAAAAAAGATAAATCATAATATTGAGTCCTTTAAAACGATGCATTCTCTTGCTCCTTAAAATGAAAGCATTAACATTTCAATCGAAGGGTATCTACGTTTGAATTTCAGTTCTTTAGATAAGAGGGTTCGTAGAGTCTGGGCTCCCACGATAAAATACAAAGACTGCTTCACGGAGAGGTGAAATTTCCACTCGAATTTAACTTTCGAAAATACGGATCCGAGATGAGATTGAATTTATGAAAACACGAAAGTACTCCAGGAACGGATCGTCATTTTCTTCCATGGAACCAATTCGAAAGCGCACGAAGGTTTAGCCAATAAGGAATTCCGGGTGTGTCGTACAATAGGTATATGTCCCATACAATAGGTATGCTATTAGTATCAGAGGCATGTTCGCTACGTAAAAGGTTTTACCATCGCTTTATAGGCTCAGGAACGAATCGAAAATATTTGAGGAAAAAAGTTCCAAGCCCAATTCAAATTAACGTAAATAGATTAAAAGGTATGAAAATACTGTAAGAAACCTAAACAAAATTTAAAAATAATACGTAATAACTACTAATTCTAGAAAGTATGATATAAAATAGGATTCCCAACAGGACTCGATGTAGTTGACATATACAACGGTTTACTCAGTCTATCGAAGGATAGAGAGAAGATGGTGCTAATCTGTCCATAGAAAACCAGAGCGTTAAACTTCCTTACGTTATCCAAATTTCTAATCTATATATAAGTTAAAAATAATTCACTAAAGTGAAAAAATACATCCTCTCTGTTTTAGCTTAGATAATTAATACTTCATGTTATTGGAAATGTTATTGAAATTTTCTTGGACACAGCTTTATTGCTTAGGAAACAATATTTGATAGTCTTCAAATTTACTCTATTTAAATGCGTCCACAAAAACAAAGAATAAAATATTGCAGCTGAAGCCATTCAGCATAAGTTGGCAATTATTTCAAACTGAAATTATCCATCTTTTAATATGTGATCCTATCCTATTTAGTTTTTATTTATTTACGCCATATTCTTTAGACTTATTTTCTTTGGCGGAAATAAAGCTTTCTTTAACCAAGAGACATAAATATGAATCTGATTTCGTGTTTAAGGGGAAAAATAATATATATTACCCCCAAAAATGCAATCTTGCTTTTCGAGTCTTGATAAATTTAACTTTTAGAAATAAATGTATCATCCCGTATAGTTATTTATCCGCCTGAATAAGAAAATATTCCGCAGTGACAACTTTTCTCAGTCGAGACAGCCATTCTTTGATGTCAAGATGTCAATTTATTTCTTTTGTCATGTACAAAGGAGCTCACCACAAATTATTCAGGGATCCTCATTTTTTCTTTCATAAAATACACAAAAAATTTCTTTCTCTCTGAAAGCGTCTCGTATTTGCGACCCGCACAGAAGAAGGGAAGCTGTGGCAAGGAAATATAGAGTTTTTCTTACCGCGAAACCTTTCCTTTTGATGTCATCAAGTTTGATCAGATTCCTTCCATTTTTGTAGACATTTAAAAAACGGTTAAGTAAAATTTAATTAAAATTAACTGCATAAATAGATGTACTGTGAAACACGCAATCTTCACTTTCTCAGGGAAGAATACTCCTAAAATACTCCTACAATACTCCTAAAATACTCCTACAATACTCCTAAAATACTCCTACAATACTCCTAAAATACTCCTACAATACTTTGCAATGTTAGCAGATAATGAATATGCCGCGTTTGGTTACATTTATCAGAAACTACTCACTAGGTTTTTTTTTATTTCAGATTAGTTCAGGGGCCAGACTTCTCGTTCGAGGGGCCTGAACATAAGGATCGTAGCAAATAGTGTAATGAAGGCGTTACACGTAACTTTGTAATGCGAAATTATTGATGATCATCATAAAAAAGCATTGCAAATAATAAAACGTTGTAAGCTTCCCGCATACTTATTGATAAACTCCAGAATTAAGATCTGAAACACATACTTTTAGAATCTTAGGGGTGCTAGTGCCTGTTAGCTACCTCCTTGGGGCGCGCCAGGGTTAGATAAAAAGTATTTTGGTAATTATTAAATTATATATACATTTTATAGTGGAATTATGATATCAACATCGAATAAGGGTCATCCAATAATCAAAGATTAATGATATTTGGCCTCCGGATAGCCGTGTAGGTAACGAGTTCGACTTCCGTGAAAGCGGTTCCGGACCCGGTTCCCGGTGGGAGCTCACGCGCGAAATAACCTTAGCTGTCGAAGCACATTATAATGTACTATTATTACCAAGATTGATGATATTAAACTCCTTTTTATCCACTGTTTAAAAGAAGTTATTTCACCAACATAGAGAGTGCTGAAGAAACCAAGAAAGTTTCCATTGACAAAATAAAGTCATCAGTACTTTCACTACGTTTCTTCACTAAGCACTTAATAAGACGTAAGAAGACGTAATGATAGACGTAAGAAGTGTTTCCAAATATGGAAATTTGAACGCCTTCTTTCCTTTTCGCGCTGATTTAATTAAGCTGTGAAATAAAACCGTTCCACATTTTCCGACGCCGACATTTTATTAAATTTCAAAATTTGGCCGCTCTAGAGAAAGGAATCAGCGGAGGTGAATTACGAAAAGAATCCGTCTAAAACTCGTGAAAAGGAAAATTAAATACAGATTGCTACAAAGGCCTTTCTTTTCTTTCAATTTTAAACCTTCACAATGGAGACCCAATTAAGTTATTATATTCTTGGTAACTGGACTCTTTGAAAACTTCTGGGTTACTAGATTTGTTTTTAGTTATTATACAAAATCATTGTCTATCCTAACTAGAATGCCTTTTCCGATGGAATGAATAATTATTGACGTATAAACAGTTGAATTCATACCAATACCTCCATGCGTTTAACAAATTTAAAGGTCCTTAGAAAGTCCTCATACAAGCTTGTATTTTTTAATAGGCCGAAAATCTGAGACAGTTGATGCCCTATCAATAAGTCATGAATTACCAACTCCGCGAACTCTAGTACAGGATCGATTGCCGATTTGACTAATTAATAGCTGCGATGGGTCGAATGTGCATCAAGGGAATGCCTTCCTAGGAGCAGGTGACCGGATACAAAGGGAACATTGATCAATAGTAGACATGGAGTTTAAAGGAGAAGTGTATTAAAAGGAATGGAGCACGTATTGGTAAGGAGTAGATGGTGAAGAATGATCCGCCTTCGTGTATAAATCTTTATTTCGGACCACATATACATGATGACGGTAGGGAAAACTATTTGAAATTCTCAATGGATTACCTATAACTCTGGAAATTTGTAAATTCCATTTCTATAAACAATAATATTCCTGCTGGAAAATGATATCTTATTGGAAATTATTATAGTAGATCGTATACAAAACCTACGCAAAGCACCAGAAAGAAAAATTCGCTAATTAAATGATTATTTGCATCTATTTAAATAGATACGGAGGATTCGCACATCGCAAAGAAGATCGCATATCGAATTGCATAAATACTTCGATTCACTTCCTTATCTGTAATTTAAAACTGCGATAAATACTCTTTGAAAATCACCAAAAATATAAGAACCAGTCAATCAAATCATTAATAAATTAAAAGCAGGGTTAAGCTGTTTACATTTTAATTGTGCCTACAGAATATTAGTGTTCCGGTGCAATTCAGAGGGTTTAATGTACTAGTCATTCACTCATACTCGTGGTGAATATGCAAACCATCATCAATAATTATTGTTATGTGAATTCCAAAAGATATAAAAGATGAACTTTAGTGATTTTTCACTGAAAGGAGAAAAGAGAGAAATTTTAAAATGGCATTAGGGTTTCTGAGAACAAGTTTTAAGTAAACAAACCTATCATTTCTTAGTTGCGTGACATGTCCATTAAATTATCCTATGGTAACGTGTATAAGTGTTTTCTTATTCTTTTCATCATGAATAGCTACCACAAAGTCGAGGCCGAAGTACTGAATCTCGAGGTAGAACTTTGAGTATATGGAAATCAGGGATATATCACGAATATAAGAGTGAAATTTCCAAGGAAAAAATTAAGTATTATCACTTTTAATTAAGTAATTAAATCTTTACGAGGTAATTGATGAATAAAATGGTTCTACGTAACTATTCATTTGCAAATGTACGAACATTGTGAGAGGAAAGAAAATTTTCCGAAAAATTTTACAGATTTGCAAATCAGCTGCTCTATGTGTGTACAGATAACTTGCATGACAAAGTACTCCCTTTAGCCCAACTGTAAAAAAAAAGAAGTTTCCTTCGCAGTACTTGACTGGTTTTTATGCTAATCAGTCTGCTGTATGAGGTTTAGTTTCCTCGCCCTCAATATTAAAACAAACGTCATTACTCATTATTTTCGCACTTTAATATAATATTTTTTAACAAAAGAAAATATCTACAGCTGAATGAAATATGACGAGCTGCATAAACGATAAAAATTAATATAAGTTGATTCATATTTGAGCCTCGTGAAATTGAAGGAATGGAATTTTTGCTTAAATATTTGTAACTCATTAATGTAAATCGATACATAGCGTCGAAAAATTTTGATGAATATTTCCAACTTAATGCAACTGGATATCCGTTTAGAAATTTTAATTTAACTCTATCACCCATGTGATTTAAAAATTTTACTCGGCGCTTAGTGCAGAATTCAATCATGCGGACAAAAAATTAATTTCTTAGATTTATGGTTTTGATGATAAAAGTTATTAACGGTCTGTAAATGTCTTCATTGGATTCGACAGAATCTCTACAGTAAGGGTTTCCTGCGGATCTTTTTCAAATTTCGTATAGCCCTAATTATTTTCTTAAGTTTTGTTCAATTTTTTGCTTAACGCTGGACAATGGAAGTGGAAATAAAGGAAATATTTGTTTAAATCTACGATACTCTGAAGATTATATTATTTTATTACGCTGTTAAATGTTAAATATTTTAGAGCAATTTAACAGCTGATTAATTATTAATATTGGTAACATAGTGAGGCACATTATCTGCGGACGGCAAAGTTCTCACTGAAGCTACTGCTGCCCACCACAAAGAAAAGCTCGAACACCACAAGTTTAGATGCTTTTGTGGAAAGACTGAAAGCTCACTTAAACCCTTAGATTAATTTCGCCAGTGTCAAGGTTCTAAATACTTATATTTGCATCGAATATTCTGTATTGACTGCATTTCTAAGAATTATCCTTCCACATATATTACATATTTTTTCTCTGTGGTGAAAATGGATGAAATACAAATTTTACGTTACGAGTAGAGAAAAGAACAACATTTCCACATCTATTTATAAATGAGAAGGCGTCAACTACAGCAAGTGAGGATTTCATTAAGAAATTTATCCAAGACATTAACGATGTAAATTGTATAAAATCCTGAGTCACGCAACTTACCCTAGGCAGAACCAAGTTATCATGACTTTAATGACCTCCCCTTGATTAAAATGCTGCCCAAAATCTGTCTGCTGTAAACGTAATTGCTAACCAATAAATTTAATTCTGTTACATGTTTTACCTCTAAGTAAAAACTTTTCCCCGAAGTTATATCTTACCTATAGTATAATCCGTTCGAATGTGGTGAAAGTGGTCTCGGGTTCGATTCCCGGTGGGGGCCTATGTGCGAAATTACCTCAGCTGTCGAAGCACTTTCAAAATATTACTACTACTACTAACAATATCGTTTAAATATTTCGGAATCGGATCACACTAAATCTTCTACTTTCAGCAACAGAATTATAAGGAAAAGAAATTGTTTCAACATATTTTAATCCTTTCCGGATTTTTAAAAATTAATTAGCATCTTACATAGCCCAAAGTAAGCTTTTTCAATCCGGTATAATCTTTAATTCCTTTTCGGATTTTGAAAAATGTTTAGCTCCGTAGATAGCGCTTCGCACCCTGAATTAAGTTCTGCCGCAAAATTAATTGATTGACGCAACCTCATTTTCCCAACCTCTTCCGCATCTATAGCAGAATTAGTAATAGAGAGAGTTGAGTTGTCAGGCCCAGAAATACAGCCCAGCCGCGCAACGCTTTCGATTGCCATTGGGAATATTTGCAGTACTAAACCAAACAAGGAACGCGACACAAAGATATGCTCGAGAGCAAAGCAACGCTCCGATAAACAACTTTCGAACTATTTCAAGGGGAGAAAATTGAATTTTTTAGCGGAGGTTTGTTATTTACGCAGTTTCCCATGCCGCTTCCAGCTAATTCTAACGTTTCAATTATTAATTTGGTATAAATAACAAGCTGGAAATGGGAAGAGACGCTGAGTTTTAGGCTTCTTCCAAGCGGCAATGAAAATCATATATAGTGCTGAGATCCGAGACTTATTTTCTATTCCGATATACCTTGAGGCTAACTGTTCGACTGCTTTTGACTTGGATTTATAAATGTTGGGACGTGCTAAGCAAAATTATGTATTTTAGTGAAATATTGCTAATAGTTCAAGTATTAAATTCTAAATTTACATCCCAGTGAATCCAGATCCAGAGAAATATTTATTTACCTCAGATACTAAGATGTAAAACAGAATTTTGAGTGCTTCCATAGGGTCATCATATATGCTAATAGTGATAAGAATATCAAAAAATATATTGCGTTTATATATATATAATATATATTGCGTTTTGAATCAAAAATGCCAACCTTATAAAAATTCT
>KZ308261.1:1511782-1523049 GCA_000376725.2 Ladona fulva
TATAATTTAAAGTAGGACTTTTAGTCTAACTGAGGAATGTAAGGTCAATATCTCAAAGAAAACAAAACAGCATGAACTCAACATGCATCCGAAATATAATTTAGAATTATTAAAAAAGATTGAGTCATGCTGAGCACAAGCTTTTGACGGCATGCTGTAATTACCTCGGATAATAAAGACGATCTTTAAACAAATTTAGTTTCATATAATATATAGATGTTGAAAATATTTTCGATAAGTTCTATTAATTATTTAAGGAGATATTGAAATATATTCCAATAAAGTAAGATATTAGTCTTGTGGCGTGTCATTTTTCCATGGAAGAAATACCGCATTGAAATAATAACAACGAATATTAATCTAATTATTTGACATTTGCTTCTCTTTTCTTTTGCTACTTCATGCACATTATGCTCTTACGAAAATTGGCCATCTTTTATAAAAATGAGATGATAAATTTACCAATCAGCAACGAGCATATCGTCTGCATCTGTACTGTGTCATCAACTGCTCGATTCCCGGACCGAATGAATTAATAAATCGGCGATTCTGGGCATCTGGAAATTATTCCCTCAAGGAAAAAAGAGAAAATTTCCTTGGATTCCAAAGGGGCTCTTATCCGGACAGCCGCCAAATAGAGGGTTGTCAAGGGTATTGGATAAAGAATTCAGGAACGAGGAGCTCGACATACTGCAGATGATGACCCTGTACGAAAAACTGGTCGACGAAAAATCTTGCGGAAGAGGGGTTTTTCGCATGAGGACAATAAAGCGTTATCTCTGGACCTCTTTTTATATGTTTTCCATCAAGGTTGTCTCATCACTTCAGTCTTTACTTGCGGAGATGATTTATTGGGTCTCTATGCGGGATACTTTCACGTGCTGGCCCCTACAAGCCAAAAACAAACGTGTTTTCCATGTATTGCTTTCCCCGACATTCATTACAGTGAAAAAGGTCAAAGTCAAAGCCTGCGTCGCATTATTTTATTCGAATAATAGGATAAATATTTAACATTAAATAATGCCGAGCAAGAATTTTCCGGGCATAAATTAATCACTTCGTTTACCTTATCGTAATGTATATTACATGTATCCTTCACTGCCAATTTTATGGTCAAACTATGTAATTAACTACTTAACTAACTACGTACCTAACTAAATTCCAGGTGTTTTGGCCTAAAATTGTGGAACGCGACCTAAAACGTATCAGAAATGGAAAAAACGAATTACGTTTCTGATTTGTTTTATTTGTAATTTAAAATAATGCATTTCACGATTTATTAAGTATACACTTTGCATTTAAATTAATTATACAATTATTTTTTATCGTTAAAATATAATCTAGGGGGAACTGAAAACTAATTACTTTTCTAAATTCTTAATTTGGCTAATTGCGATTTTAGCAAACATTTATGGCGACTGCAATAGGTTTACTGAGCGGTGGCGGTGGTTCGATCTGATTTCGGAAGCACTACCTCATGCATTCTCAATATTAACGAATTTCAAAGCTATTAAAATACATATCTCACTTCTGGAATGAGAGGCCATTTATTTCGGCAGACAAGAGAAAGAGGCGATTAATTAAAACACACATTTGATCACAATCGCCAACGTATTTGACACTCAAATGTCACCACTGTGACATTTTGCATGAGTTGAGTTGATGAATTTTTTTGAGAAATTCTCCAAATATTTTATATAAAATGAACTCGCTTTAAAATACACAAAATTCCAGATCACTTGCCGTATTGCTTCAGTCAAATTAAAGAAATGTAGCAATCAGAATTTAACCTATGTGCAATATGATAGATGTAAACTATCAGTTCTTCATGCGTATTTATCTTTTTCAAAGAAATGGAATTTATTCAGAATTGCCTACATAATCTTAAGTTTTAGATAAATATATACCGTGCATAAAATCCCCGGCTAAGTTGTTTTAGAAAGATCATAACGAAATTTGTTCATTTTTGCACTCTTCCCCATATTTTTCACTACGCGAACGGATTCTGTCACGTTAGTTAGTCAATTCAAATAGTAAATGACTCCCATTACTTCGATATACCACCACTTTTTCGGAAATTTGCTGATAAACAATCAAGATATCTAACAAATGGAATAAAAACACTGAATTTCTCAGGTAATGTATTTAAAAAGAACAAACTCTCTGTCCTAATTAGAGTCTGGAGTGCTTTGTTTCGGTTTATTGATAAGAAATAAAATATCCACCTTTGCGATACCTCAATTTATTCAGAGTAACGCTAAAAATCCTCAAATCATGAACTTCTCCCTTTTTGACATTCGCTAGGTAGAATAATCCATCGTAATAAATCTTCCATGCTATTCACAATATAATTTCTTTATTAACATACTGAAAGTAAACGTTCTTATTTTTACATGTACGATGTTACTTTAGCTATAAATGCTAACGCACGTCAGGTGAGGCTCCAAAGAATAGAAAGTGAGTTTCTAGATGACGGATTCGCCCCGGTTACAAAATAAACGAACAATAGCGTGCGACATCCGCTTTTAGACCGCACCAGCAATAACTTTCACATTAGTTAATGAAGCGGAAAATCAGAATGACTTCCTATTCCATCTCATTCCATCTCATCCAGAATTATACACTTCATTTCCAAAAAAGCCTACTCTCAGATGCTCCATTTCAAATAATAAATTATGCAAACCTCATGCTTTCTCGTGAAATAGTCATTGGAATAAATTGCTTAGAATCACTTTATCAAAATATAAACACGTAACATTGCAAGGGGGTAGGAATTGAAATAGAATACACCTAGAAAGTGTTCATTATGCAACATGTGTTATTACAGATAATTGGAAACTTTCTTGCATCTGGCTTTAATTTTATAATCCAAAGTTATACGATATACCTATCGTATCCAAGGGTGATTAACTAGCAAGGATAAACAGATGTTAAAAATACCGACATGACCAGATTCGAAGCGAGGTCTCTCACTTTCCGGGGTGGTATTCTAACCTCTAAATTACCATGCCGCGTTCCATGTCCGGAAAATGGGAGACCTGGGCTGGAATCCCAGTGATGTCGCCATTGTTCACATCTGTTTATCCTTGGGTTTTAAGGCGCAAAACTCTATGAGCAATGTTAACCAACTTTCACTTTCCCTTATGATTAACCTCGGATGTTATTGATTTATTATTAACTTGATACAGCTCTATCCCAAGGAGTAATTATCAATTTCCTCCCAATATCTAGGATATATGTGTGAGGCACAGTAAGAAATGTTTCAATTCTCTTTGTAGGAAAGTTAAGTAGGAAAGGACATAGTCAGAGGATTTTACTAAGATAATCATGATATAATTCAAAAAGGACCACGTTGAATATTAATGCCGAAACTGGGGATTCAGAAAAAATAAAAGAAGGAAGGATGTAATATTCTATTTTTCAGGCATTTGCATAATAGTATTGTTATAAGTAATCAGGCCATATCCCAACAAGTTGAAAACGGGGCATTCTCCAAGAAGTAAGTAAAGCGTTCTTTGCAAGATTTTCAAACGGTATTTTAACTATTTCCTTACATGTATAATGTTAAAGGAATTTTTATATTGTTTAACTCTCACTGATATCTTACCGGAGAGTAAATTGGCAATAAGAATGCCTCAACCTTGTTTTTCTCGAATTCTTCCGAAATTACTGCTGTGATAAAGATGCAAATGAAGTTGATTTATTCTGCCAGAGAACTGACAGGTATTTTCTCAGTTAATACGTATATTTTAGTTGCGATGGCTTTAATACTGGAGAAAATGGTTTTTTTGATGACGTCTACAGAATAGAAAGTTCTTTGACGGGACTGGCCCGAAGAATAAAAGGCGTGTGTTTGGCATGATTTTAAGATGACTCAGTAAAGAGATCATGCAAATTAATGATAGGAGAAAATAGCATTAACTTAATTCTTAAAATAGATCTTGCAAAGGTGTGCCAGAGTAATTTCCTCAAAAATATCCTTCCATTCCTCGTATGAGTCTGCCAAGTTTCAACCGCCTCGGAATTGCTTTGTCAAACTTATAACACCCTCAGTGTCAGGCATGATGCTCTACAGATGGAATAACGTAGAACGGGGTCTTTGCCCCACGTGAGAAAAACATTCCACTCTCAATACAACTCAAAAAATTATTCAAAGAATTGACGATATAGAACTAACCGATTCATCGATGTGGAATATTCGTCAGCTGTGGAATGTATATTAACTTTTCACATTCATGGGAAATCGCTCGACCGGGGATATGTTTTAGAAGTTCTGAAAACTTGTATGTATTGAACCATTTGCCACAAAAACGATAAAAGATTCTAGGACAGACAGAGAAGACACAGATTTACCAAAAAATTAAAAGTTTAAAAACTAAAATATTATAACGTGTCGACGGACTGAATCTACCGACTTCAACCGCATATGAGCGAGAATTTTAACGGTGTCAGTATTTTATATCCAAGTTTCAAAACTATATGAATGATAATACTTTCAACCCTCGCATTTCCATTCTATATTTACATCAACCCAAATAATATGAATACGTGTATTACAATTAATCACGCCTTTTCTAGGCTGTAATGTCGTCGTTTATTACGTGGATCCAGATTTATATAATAACCATAATAAAACGACTAATTGGCTCCCGGATAGCCAAGTGGGCAACGCGTTCGACTTCAGAGAAAGCGGTCCCGGGTTCGATTCCCGGTGGGGGCCCTCGTGCGAAATGACCTAAGCTGTCGAAGCACTTTTAACAATACTACTACTATACTAAAACGACTAATTATTCTCTTACATCTAACTCTATGTCATGGAAAGATTTCCATAAAGAGCTTTTGAGACTAAAGCAAGAGAAAAATCAATAAAGAGGAAATATAAAGCGGGTTAAAAAAAGAAAACCGTAGTCTATACTTAGGAAGAATTAAAACCCTGCAGGAAGAGGGCGTGAAAAACCTGCGAAATCCACTCACAGTGGCAACTCAAATTTAAAAAGAAGAGGGAAGAGTGAAAACAAGGAAAAGGAGAGTGCAAAAACTGAAATAGAAATAGACAGTAAAAATGCTCACTCATACCAAAAATACAAATAAGGACAGATGATGAATTTGAAGTACTAGAAATAAACATATTATGATAAATCATCAGAATAAGAACAACTAGGAAAGAAAGAAGAAAACCACTGAGGAACAAAAAACTTTGAAATTATAACAAAATAAATTGGGAAAAATTGAACTGAACTGAAAACTGAACATATATATTTACAATTTACCATTTCTTAGTTTCGTCAATTTATCAATCAAAAAGATGAAAACATTTACAAGTTTACAGTGATTTCACCACCAGTTAGTAACTAGTCTATGAATGCATCTTTAGATATTCCGTTCTTTTATTTTGTGCTGGAACTTATACGCCACCTTTTACAGTTTTATTAAGTTTTATCAATTTTTTAGTTTTAAAGCATTTTATTACTATCTTTACAACTGTGAGAACCTCATTTTTAACGTTCGCTTGTCCGATTTGACTCGACTCGTGTCTTGGTTTATATACCCTTGAAGAGTGACAGCAAGGAAATCTGCGTTAATATCGGGTATCGATGTATTTCTCAACTAACGTTATTCATTTAGTTTTCCGATAGTAATTTTTACAAAATTCGCCTGTACCCAAGCAATCGAATAGCTAGGCGAAATTTTATTCGAGCACCAAAGAATCGCGTAAATTGGAAATGCGTCTCGAATGCTTGGGATTTCATGTATCTCATACGTTTTCTGCTTCCATTATATCATGTGCTGATTTGCAATTATGAACTTGAAACTGTGAAAACGCAAAATATAGTTTAAATACCGGGATCCGACGCTCAAGTTAAAATATAAAATTTAATTTCACGACAAAAAAATAATTAGGTATACGCCGCATAAGGAAATGTTTCTCTTGATTTAAATCGCAATAGAATCTCAATTTCCTTAAGTTATTCCAGCTTTTTAAACCAAGAAAAATTGCAAGATAATTTCCCTTCCAAATTCAATAAATTATCCATCTTTTAATTAACTTTTTGAAAGCTGAAAAAACCTTAATGTACGGCTTCTAAAATTCGCAGACTGGGTTAAATTTAAATGAAGCAAATTACGGGGAAGAGCAAAACCCGCAATTTGCAAATGTGACGTTTTTGCGACCACGCCTCGACTCCAATTTCGAAACGCGACAGAGCACGGCATAGCGTGCGTTTCAGTGGCGTGACTGATGCACGAACGCCACGTTGGTCTAATCCCACGGGACCACAATGCGAACGCTCCTCGGCTACAAAGTACCGCTCCGTCGCAACTTATTACCACATTCATATCCGCGTACATTTAATTTACGGATCTTTATCTTAAAGATAATTAAAGACCGCTCTCAAAAGTAATGGAATTTATTCAATCAAGTGCTGTTTTGAAGCAAATTGCTACAAAGGGCACTGAACTATTGAAATTTAAACACATCCTTCATTCTCTTGCTCTCTTTAACTCGTCCTCTAACTCCCGATAGGTTAATATGTTATAGAAAACTCTTCTCAAAGCTCATTTCTCTGCTTTTTGATAAATTACGCCACCTTTGTATCGTCTTTGTTTCACCTTTGTCTTTGTTTTACTTTGACAACCCACCTTCAACTGCTTCCTTTAGCAATCGATCCTCTTTCAACGTCTGACGCACCCATTTCCTCTACCGTAGCTTTGTTAACTTCAATAAATACTCTCTTTCCTCCTTCCATCTTCAGTACTTCAGCATCTTTTTTCACCAACCGTGCCTCTGGTGAGTAACGCGTTCGAATTCCATGAAAGCGGCTCGGGTTCGATTCCAGGTGGAGGCTCACATGCGAAATGACCTACGCTGTCGTGGCACTTTCAAAATCACCACTACTACTTGTCACCAATCCAATATTACCCTTCCAAGCCACACCCTAATGTCGGAGACCTCCAGTCTTTCGTTAGCATTCTTTAAACACTGCTCGTTTTGCATCCAATTAGCAGTATACTCCATTCTAAGGATGCTTTATCAACTTATAGTATTTTTATTCTTAAGTTCCCCTTCTATGGGTTGCGATTTTCTCATTCTGTACATAAATATCCATACTTTTCCTAATGTGATAACGTATAAAACTGAATGCTGTTTTACTAAGTAATTCGAAATGAATTAGTTTGGGGTACTACAGAATTGTGCATTTACCAAAATCCGAACCAATTGCACTCACTTAATTATGCTGCGCAATCGAAAGCGAACAGGAGAACTTCAAATTCCAAAGAAAAACTTGAAAATTATCAATGCTTGTGTGCATGTAATACTTCGTGTGCTTTGACAGAGGAGGTGACTTGGCCACGAAACATATTTACTACGCAAGCTATTATTATCCGCAAGACATGCTTGGAAGGCAGAGGAGTCGTTCGAACTTCGACTCTCATTCTTATGGAACCCAGCGTTCTGACTCTGATACGTACGAGGTTAGAATCGTTCGAAGTTATAGGCGTCTATTCTTGCGATTTTACAGCATTAAGAACTTCAGATTCTAAGAACGCGGAAATTTCTTTCTTCGGAATATGTCGTTTTCGCGCATATCCCAAAACTTCTTACCTCTGCGCACGGACAAATTTTGGCATCATCCTCAGCCTTAAGAATAGGAAACCATTGTGGAATTCAAATATTGGGTCATCCGGTAGGGGATTGCGATTTTCTCAAATTCGCGCTTGTAATAAAAATCGTATTAAACGATGCTGTCATAACGTGATATCGTGGGTATTTTGGCCAATTTCAATCATCCGAACGTTTGCAAAATCAAAATGGAAGATACTCAACTGAATAAATCTTCACACATTCTCAAAACGTTTCATTATCTTTAAAAACCGCCGAGCTTCACATATGACCCATTACATAAGATTTTTTTATTTTTGGATCATCCAGAACTATAAGTGCTCTGAAGAGCATAAAAATTAAATGTAGAAAATTAGGAAAATGTTCATCAAGTTTTTATGGAGTAAGAAAAAAGTTCATTTGTCAGTACATGTTAATACATACATAGAGCGGTTCGTAAGTCGAGGCGCATTCCAACGCCTTTCAATATTTCTCGAATTTACACGAAAGAAAAATTTCCGACATTCATAATACATTAAAAATTAACACAAACTCAAAATTTACATCAAAGTACATCGGTAATTGTCGTTTTAGTTCAAACTGTCACAATTTATATCGAATAATTGATGAAAACGATCGAGAATCGATAATTACAGATTGTTTGCAAATATACTTATCTGTTACATTTACATTTAAACCCCGTAAGCCGCCAATGGCGCGTGGCAGGGGGTTCTTCCGCATTAAAAATCAAAAATATTCAATTTTACAAACGCGATAGTGGTATATAACGTTAAAGCTTTCAAAATCCTCCAATTAAGCTGAAAATCCAGTCATTTCATTTACAAAGTACTACGTGATGATCACCATAAATTGAAATGCGGAATATTGGTACTCCTGAAGAAAAGAAACTTAATCGCATCCTTGCAATACCCATGTGAGGTAAGAAAAGTATCACAATTATATAACTTGTCTTAAAAAAATGATTTGTAACTTTTCCTTGTCTTTTTTTTCTAAATTGTACCTTTTATATCCTTACCTTTGCGCTCTCGATATTAAACTGGGATTAAATACTGCAACCTTGATCTTTTGGTCATGCTAATGCTTAAAATTATTAATAAATATTTTAAAATCACGTTTTCTTCTGGATGCTATAAAACTTTAGGGAAACAAAGCCATCTAAAAATGTACATAAGAAAGAGGGCGAGCTAATTTCGCGCTGTTACTAACAGAATGAAATAAACTCATAAAATGTTACAATCTTAGCGATAGATAAGCAGAAATTATGAAACATGCTACTGCGAACAGTGTATCCGAAGATTAATCCGAACATTAAACCGTATATGCGACTTTTCACAGTATGAACTCGTTATTGAAATAATGCTTAAAGAAACGTTCGTGCGAATTATCATTCTTGGAATCACCTATAAAATTTTTCTGCCTAGGGTTGTAATACACGAGTTTTATTACTCATGGTTTTTGGATGACATAAAAGAGGAAATACTTGGAAACTGATAAATCAACGTATATTTCATCAACATCAACAAATTCGGTAAGTATTTTTGTGAAACTAATTTTGGAAGAGTGACTACTTTCGTTCATTTCTTCTACCAAGAGAAGACTCGTTCCTCTTGCGTAACAGAGCACTAATGTTTACCGGTATTTATGACGTGCGTGTTGCCTTTTAAAACTGCTCTAACTCTTAAAAAACACGAAAAAGGAATTATATTTTCTCGATTGAAAGTCGCGCAAATTGCTAAAGAACCAATGATAATTGAGAAACTACACTTCTCAGTTCATGTTTAGATGAAGGGACTAAGTAATAAACACCAAAGTAACTCCACCCAAAGTACTTAAAAGACATCTGCTAGCAAAATACATACTGCTGTACGTTTCATGTTGTATAATTATTACACTATAGTATACTATAACTACTTATATTCATATTATAAATATATTTGTGTATTCTTTACTTATAATGATGCGCATATAATATTTATAATAATTTTTAAAGCAATAATATATCTATGCCGTCTCAAGCTATAGAATTATAACTTTACGGAGACCTTAATTTTCCATAGAATGTTATCAATTGCTGTTAATAAAGTAATTAAGTAATGCAAATTATAATTTTATGACGATACTCTTGGAAGGNAGAATTTTATCAATTGCTGTTAATAAAGTAATTAAGTAATGCAAATTATAATTTTATGACGATACTCTTGGAAGGTATTTTCTAAAGGCTCGGTTTAAGTAGGAATCACGCTTTCGTATTCTTCCAAGTAACAGTGTATTTAACTTTCTATGTAACAGGGATAGTCTGGAAAATTTCTGTTCCATAGACACCAAATACTTTTCCAGCTGTAATGTATAGAATAAATTAGATTATAGATTTAATTCTAAATGATAGCCTGTCTTTGTCCCTTCTATACACGTGTTCCTTCTGTATTTAAATTTAGATTTATGAGCATTCAAGTTGTGGTCTTTTAAATCATTCCTCACGCATTCAATTTTAATCATATCTGTTATCGTACTACATTCCTCTATTACCTTAAAAAATCTTATCTCTTACTCTTATATTCTACTCCCCTCTTTCTGTTAGCTATTCAGATTTAGCTGTCATACGTTACCATTCTCGCTGCAATTGCCTTTTCGAATCGAATTTCGTTTGAGTTAATCACCTGTCTGTCATACTTTAATGCTTATGAAGTTTTGCCCTTTTCCAACCGTTAAATCTGACATATTTGATTTGTAAGAGAAGATGATTGAAGAAGAGTTGGCCTGCCTCACGCTGAAAGGCGGTCCGTAGGGTATTAATGTAGAATAAGCTAATTCAGATCTCTATAAAAACCTCGTATTAATTTTCTGCATGAAAGATAACCAAGGAATTAAATAACCCATCACCACCCCGCATATTTCTCTTCACTTTGGCGAGCCAAGATTAACACGAGAGTCACCTATAAAAAGAATCCAATTAACATCGTCTTCATTCCATTAACTATTCACTAGAGAAATAGCGAACTTTCTAAAACGAAAATTAGATCCGCCACACCCGTCGCATATCCCGGCCATTTTCATCGGGGCACGGCTTCCAGAATTAACCCCATCTGCACTTATTCAAATTAACCGAAATAAGAAGGATGGGGTCTCAGGCACTCGGACTAATTAATGAGGCATGTAGAAGAGCAGTTGTATGCCTGGCTATGGGTGGAGTAGGCCGGAACAAGTGCCGCCATCCTCCAAGCATTTTCTCGCTGATGTTCCAGAAGATAGGCCACGCGAGTCCTCACAGAAACGGGTTTCGAGCCTTCATACACGCTCTCTCAAGTTTTTCGCCGTGCAACAAAAATGTAGATGACACCTCAAAATATCTGCTGTTCCTACCGACCTCTGTGAAGTTCCATCCTTTTTCAAGGCGATGAATAGCCTCCTTGCGAAGTTTGACAAGATCGGTCTTAAGAACGTATTCACGAAATAAACCTTACCCTTAGTTCTAACTCCTAACGAGAACGCGACCTAATCGGTAGCTCGCCCTGATTTTCTTCGGCATTTCTTGAGCAAAATTACGTTGAAAGATTCACGAATCAGTGTTTACAAGTTTTACTGCCAAACCAGACCTAGATGTTTCAACTAGAAATTAAAGATCGGATAATTCATATAATTTATTATA
>KZ308262.1:15563-34818 GCA_000376725.2 Ladona fulva
ACGAACTGGAAGTTTTGGATTTAGATTAACTGAAATCGGCAATTGACCGTTGAATTCCGATGTAATGCTATCATTCTTTATTATGTTATATTAATAATTTATGATAGCGATTGAGAAGCTAACTTTAATATGTTTTAACTGACACTATCTAGCGTATATTTGGTTCGTTTAGTTCACGATTAGCGTAAGATATGGTTCTCATTAGTGTTGTTAAGGAATACTTCTTTCTTAAGTTCGTATTGATTATCTAGAGAAGTGCATCGGGTGTAAATTGACGATTTCTTCCATCATTAACTTCGCCGCCAGATTCCAATTCCCAATATTTCTCTCTTTGTCATATTTCGAGTGGCTGTATGGGCTGTAGGTACATACATACATTCATTTGTTCAACGGTAGACGTAACGGTTATCCAAATTTGAATTTCTATCGAAACAGTTTATATAGCCAATGCCAGTCTTAAGCTATACATATCAAAATATTTAAATTCTTATGAAATTGGTATTACCGCATTCCGCGGAAATAATTCTTTTATTAATTTTTTTTTAGTGTTTCGTGTAACCATTCGGAGATATAAAACCGCGATTTCGTAACGGAAACTTTGATCTGAACTTTGCTCGTAATATTTCGAACTCTACCTTGGATCTTTAGCAATTGACTAAGATATGAGGTCTTGTTTAGAAATAATAGCTCTTTCGCGTTATTAATTTTTGTGTGTTAACTGTCATCGTTGAGTAATATTTTTTTACTATGACATCGATATTTTATTAATATATATCAAAAACCATGGGCGCACATACATTTTTAAATTTTCTCGTTTTAAATCGTATTTGCTATTATTTCACGAATCCGATACCATGTATTTAAAATTTATTCCATTTCTAAGGACGCCTCCTGTGTTCTGTTGGAAATGATTTATATCAAATTTTTTTCTGTAGTAATGATCTCTTTCGTCGGAATATTACTTCTTATTCTTTCGTATCTATTCCAGTGGTAATAGCCATATATTTTAAGAGATAGTAGTAAAGTAAATACTGATTTTCTAGCGATAGAAGACATCGTTTAAAAGTTACCAGTGATAGTTCATTCACGCCCATGATTTTAGACTAAAATACTTATAAATTGAAACTATTCCTTAATTTATAATTTCTATATTTACAGGTATTTAGAAAGTGAATGCACTACGTGGTCGGTGTTGCTCTTGCGAATGCGTCACTCTCCACTTCTGAAATTTCATTGGTAGTCTTCGAAGACGTCGGAGGAACGCGGCTGTGCGGAGATTCCACATAGGTAAGGAGAATTTCTATTTACATTTACTGCCAATTTTACCTTCTTGGTCATACGTTTACCTCTTATGCATTTTAAAGTCTCTTTCATTTCGTCTTGATTAAGTTTTCTCTACGAAATATCCGCATAATTGTACAGCTTCGTTTTTTAAATGTTAGTTGGGAGAAATGAGGTTTAATCCTTTGAAGCAAGATAAGATTTTCAAGATTGCGGTACTGAAAGTAGTTTTTCCAATTAGTACATTCCATAAACCACTGGATAAGTTTCTTTTGCCTCCTTGGAAGCGGTATATACCAGATATAAAAAATAATTCAGGCATAAAGAATGGTAGTCTTCCATTATGGAAATGCTCCTTTTGACAGTAAGCATTCAATCATTCATTTTACTGTAAATCAAATGCTCAACTCTCATCCAGGCTTTTACAAGAAGTAAGATTTTTGAATTCTACAGGGTTACTTACCTAATTCCAAAGTCAGTTAATCAGTGCATATTGGTAAATGTAAATAATTCGAATAAGTAGATTTAAAAACAGAGGGAATGGGTATGTGACACATTATTTTAAAGTGATAAGTTTGTTAGTGTTGGGGACATTAAATGTTATACTCAATTGTAGAACCACAAGTTGTATTAGTACTAGCATCAGCAGAAAATTAATTAATTTTTCTTACTTATGTTTGCCTCTTGAGATCATTGCTATATAAGATTATATTACAAGTCAAATTCTAGCAAAGTGTCAACTCATACACCATTAAGAACATCTTTGCAATCAAGTATAAACATAAGGATTTAATGATGGAATTGGTCACAGTGGCATATAATTTTCATTACACGAGCTATTGAATGTCATGGGGAAAATTCTGAGCTTGTTTTTTTTTTTTGGAAGGGAATAACATTGCTTGTTGTATTTTTAATGGATAGTTTTGTGGGGTCCCTGGATAAATTATATGAGGGAATAGAAGACTGGGAATCAGCAAACTCACTTCTTAGTAGTGATTTAACCTCTTTAAGGTAGTTCAAAGGAACGACTTTTTTGAATAGTTAAGTAGTTATATTAACAGGGCTTTGATAGCTAAGGGTATTTGGCACAAAGGCCTTGTGTGGGAATTGGACTCAGATTCGCTTTCACCCAAATCAAATGCTTTACATTCATGAATGTGTAACCTTGACTTATTAATAATAAAAATCATGAGTGAGAAGGGAACTTCATTTTGCTGAAGAGTGAAGTAGTTCATGTACCTGAATTAGTACAAAAGGTTTATTTCTACTGTTGTTGACATTTTAATCTATTCCAAGATTGAATGCCATTTTCTATAATCTGCTAAATTATGACTTGAGCATTGCCTCTCATTTTTTAACTAGAACTCAGACTGTATGTAATCAAAAATGATCTATTCCTTCTTTTACTCCACTATTGTGTTCTACCTAGGAATGTATTCTAGTAGCAACATTATTAGAGATGAATCTAAAATTAAATAAGGATGGGAAGCAGCAATATAACTATTAATAATTATGAAATTTATCTAACTAACCTTGATTTTGAGTAATGTTAGAAAGTGTTCTTTCAAAGTCTAAGAAATGTGAGATAAACAGTTGAGCATAGTCTAATTTGTTACAATGTGTAAAAGATATTTTGCAATCCAGTTCATAACATGATATAAATATTATATTGAAGCTGAAAGTGGTGCTTATTTTTCCAAGGAGGGGATTAATTTAACTGTAGCTTGCATCCATTAATTAAACGTTTGCTGTGTAGGTATCCAATTGGGTGAGTGTCATAAGAGAAATAATGAGTCCTTGCAATGGATTGTAACATTGTAGTGATCAAAAGTTAAAATATCATTAATGATATAGAATATACAAAAGTAGATGAATATCCTATATTCCATAAATTCCATTTATATATCCTGCAGATATAAGCGTAGTGAAAGTTCGTGGCGATCGCGTGTTCATGAGATCGACGATAAGTTCAGTCAACGCCTTAATCAGTACCGAACTTGTATTTTTTGGAAACGGATTCGAATTAAAGTCAATTAAATCAAGTGAGTTTTCCGTTTCAATTTCGAAATTGCAACTCTTTGAGGACTTCTAGAAACTTGAATAAGTACATTGCTCTAGATTTTTCAATTTCCCAAATTTTCCGCTTGGAATATGTTAAATATTTCATTAAAAACCGGAAATAGTGGATTAAGATTATCAGTAATCGGCAATTGACTGTTGATTCCTATGTAATGTAACCATTCTTAATGATGTTATAATAATAATTAATGATAGTAATTGCGAGGTTGTTTCATATATTATAACTTATATTATATTGCGCATAATTGGTGCGTTTAGTTCACGATTAGCGTAAGATATGGTTCTCATTAGTGTTGTTAAGGAATACTTCTTTCTTAAGTTCGTATTGATTATCTAGAGAAGTGCATCGGGTGTAAATTGACGATTTCTTCCATCATTAACTTCGCCGCCAGATTCCAATTCCCAATATTTCTCTCTTTGTCATTTTTCGAGTGGCTGTATGGGCTGTAGGTACATACATACATTCATTTGTTCAACGGTAGACGTAACGGTTATCCAAATTTGAATTTCTATNACAACAATATTTTTTCATGCACTCTCATGAACATAGGTCACTTGAGTGGTTTACCCTGTAAAATGTGACAGATTTATCAGTTATTTGTGAATTATATTGTAATTCTGATTATTTCCTGTTCTGTAATGCATGATATCATATTTGCATGTTTGTAATGGGGCATACATAGTTAGACAGTGAATTTTTACTTTTCTTTAAATGTTAGGGGTTAGTAGATCTGAAGTTTAAAAGTTCAATGTATCACATCAATTAAATCCTCATTCTGGGTTTTAGTTGATATCATAAAAGTAGCAGCGTTCATCTTAATTATCGTTCTAGTTTTTTATGCTTAAATTCAGTACTTAATGGGTTATCAATAACACAAGTGTCATATCAAAGGACAGAGTCACCTGGGATATCACTTGCAAGGCAGATTTCCTTTTAGTTCTATGCAAATTCATTTATTCAAAAATAGAAGTAATCAATCTTAAATGGAAAAAATGGGGTTTTTCATCTAGCTTTGACTCTCCTTAAATTTCGCCTATATTTCACAACAATAGATAACAAAGCATCCATTTCATTATTTATTAAAAACTCTTGACTTAATGAAATAGATTTTAGAGAAATCTTAATATTACCTAAATTGCTTCCGATCCTCCACTTCACATTGGGAAAAAGTCAGACAAATTTCTACTCTTTTTCAGTGATCGATTTTTAATGTTAAGCAACTTTTGGTTCAGACTATTCAGTGGTCCACTTCTCTCTTCACACTCATGATTGGTTTTAAACTAACTGTTAGTATCAATTCAAATCTAGTTAGGGATTCAAGTAGAGAATCTTGTTAGAGGACCATGCTAAATATTAGGGATGATAATGTAAAAGTTCTTGGAAATTTGATGGAGTCTATCTTGTGTTAGGATTATTGATGCAACCCTTACATGTCCATGTACATGTTATTGAGAGTTCTTAAATACATTAGTCTTCACCAAGCAGTCTCACTAAAACGTAGCCCTTGAAAGTCATAATTTGAAATCAATGATAGCTGCATCTATTTCCCATAATACTTCAACTTGAAGTTTGTCCAAGTCTTCTCCATCTGATGCCACTGCGATTATTTCCAACAATTCTGTATCATAAGTTGTTCACAAATATATATTACGGACTATCCGTTTTGGCGGTGAGCCATCATCAGGTCACAAATACAGAAAATGCAGGCACTTTTATAGGATTGGAAATTTTGGAAGGAAGGATGAGGAGAGGGAAGGGGACATGGTTATTTCATTTGTTAGAATTTTGGAACCCATTATTTCAATATCCTCCCAAGCATCCAACTTCTTCCCATTGGGCAGCCAGTGAAGAAGCTTTGGGGGGATTTGTGGTCGTTCGCTGGCTGCCCAATGGGAAATAACCTTCATGTCCCCTTCCCCTCTCCTCATCCTTCCTTCCAAAATTTCCAATCCTATATAAGAGATTGCATTTTCTGTATTTGTGACCTGATGATGACTCACTGCTGAGACCGGTAGTCTGTAATATATATTTGTGGAAATTACAAAGTGTTCGCCTTATTTCTTTATGATGTCTTTCCACAAAGTACAGCCAGAGATGATTGATTATATAAATTGTTCACATAATTATTATGCCACACTTATTATCTAATTTGTAACATTGTATTACATTCATCACCTTTAATTTTCTAAGGGGTTAATAGGTTGTCCATGTATTTTAAAACCAAGTTTATTTAAATAATGGTTTCTATCAAGAAACAAGGGCATCAAAATGTTAGGATTGGAATGAAGTCAATCTGACCTCTTAAGGTAATGGTATTGCTTGATTACTGCCTATGGAACAGGTACTTCCCTTGGTGATTAGATATAATGCCCTTAAATAGAAAATTTGAGAAATTTGTTGATTATTTGTTTCTCGTGACTTGATTCATGTGTGACAATTAATGCTTTGTTAGGAAACAATTAAAAACTGTTGCATTTCTATGGAAAATACTCAGTTGAGACAATACAGAGCTTGTGATATTCCATTTCAAAAACACTTCCATTGTTTCTTAAAATAGTTGTAGTACATACTCAATATCTAAATTTTGTGCTTCAGTAGAAATTGCCTATTGTTGCCTCCCCTTGAGTGTGTGACCCTTGTAATTGAGAAAAAACGTCCCATATTATTTATGTTATAGAAATAGTGTGTAATGGAAGTAACCAATATACTTAATCAACTATAAATCGATGAATCCATTAGAAATTACATAGTTCATCAGCTCTTTGAGATAAAGGTGTGAAACCAGAAGTATAAGACATGATTAAGCTCTCTTTTTCAAAATGATGTTAAGTACAACTCAATTATACCAAAATATATCCTTGCACATTTATTTTTATGTTACACATTACGTGATGTAAATGAAAAAAACCTTTATACCGTGGGTTAGATTGGTAGTAGTTAAAAGCTTAAAATTCCTCTGAATCTGTTATTATTCAAATAAAATAACTTCTCAGATTAAGCTAGAATTATTGATAAAATTAGAAGTATGAATACATTATAGGATAATAAGAATTCCTTCTTTCTGGGTGCGTATTTCTCAGTCGTATGCTGATATTTGCATTTCTATGTAAAATTCACATAGTAGATGAATCTCACTCAATAAAAGAGGTGATAAAGTTTAAATTGAAATCTGTAAACATCCAGATTATTTGAGAATCAATCTTTTGTTAAATCTAAATTAATTGTGAGGGCTCATAAAGTCACCAGTAAATTTAATATTCTCGTTTTGTACCCCTTGAAATTTTTCCTAGGATTTCATGACACTCAATTGAGTAGCTTCAATAGGGATCAGTTTTAGTGAGTGGTTTAAGGAAAGGTATGAATAAAAGGATTTGATTTCCACAATTACTTTTTATGTGAATGGAAGTCTGTGGTGAGTGCACTCATCAATGGATGAATGAATGTAGCTTTGGAATTGATTCTTTGAATGAATGAAATGAAATTGTTGAAGATTATAGAATGACTAACTCTTCCATGAATTTTTGCAATTTGTTTGAATCTTCTTTGCATGATCTTTTATTATTTAGTCTTATTTGATGTTCATGAGTAGCTAGTAGTTGTAGAACTAACAGACTTGGTAACAAGTGATTACATGTAAAGTATAAGTGGAAATTAAATCCAAATCATGCATTTACGTATTTACAAACATAATGCAACTGTAGTAATTACTCTTGAAAGTCTCTTAGTTTTACAGTAAATTGTCATTGTTTAAATCAGTTTAAATTGAATTCTGGTACAGAGTTGTAGATGGTAGCTTATGTGTCCAGTAACCAGATAAATTGTTTTTCTTAAAGTTAGTAGTCAATTAGCTTAGCTCTTGTTCTACACTACAGTCATTCATTCAAAATACATCAGCATGAAGTAGTATATCTCAGATGTATAAGCATCATTGAGAAAAAAATTGAGGATACGTACCAGGGCATAAAATCTTCTTGACTTTGAGCTGTGGAAGTGATTGCATTTTAATTGCTTCGGGAGTCACTTTGCCTTTAAAACCTCTCATTGTTAGCATGAAATTCTTCGGCTTTACATAACTTTATAACTTAATCTATATCCATGTCCCAATACTTCTCCAAAATACAGGCTTCATACAAATCTCACTGAGCCTATCTAAGTATTATCTGTATTGGTTGTTGTAATATTAGTGTATTTTACTAAAGTAAATTGCATATAAATTATACTCTCAAGAATTTTAAGGAGGAAATTAGCAGTGGCAGATAGCAGTAATTCAAATGTATCTCTTAGTTCACATTACTTAAGTGAAGATATTCAAAGTGGAATTCTTTTTTGTGGTAGCCCCCTTGGACTCTTACATTAGATTGACTCTTATCCCTGACTCTTAAATGGGAAACAGCCATAGGCATGCATTCAAGGAATGGATAAAACTAATAGGTTTTGAATAATACTTTAATAAGCTCCTTAAAACATCTTTAGCATGATTGTAGGCTCACTGATTTTGATTCAATGACTTCTTTTCCTTCTGGAGCCTGTTTAACTCACTAAAAAACTAAAGAAAGCCACAGGGCCATTGTATATATCACTAAATGTTTCATGATTCCTTTTAGTTTTAAGTGTGGACAAATTTGTAAACTGGGAAAGTATAATTTTTACCATCCTTTTTTGTTGCAAGGTAACAGAAACAGTATGTGTGTGTGATCCTACGAAACAGCTTTTTTATTCTGAATTACTGATCTCTCCAACTCTTAATATTTTCTCAACTTTCTAGTTTATAATACCTACTTTTACTTATTGAAACCAAAGAAGTTTTTCAAGATTGTGGAAATGAAAATAGTTTGTTTCCAATGAATATGTTCTATAGGAAAATTGCTATAAATCTGTAAATTAGATGCTCAAATCTCATTCAGAGTTTTTCCCAAGTAAGCTATTCAAATTGTTTAGGGTTGTTTTCCTAATTCCAAACGCAGTCAATCAGTTCAATTCGTTAAATTTAAATAGTTCAAATAATTAAATTTAAAAGTAGAGGGAATATCTATGTGACAGAGTATATTAAAAAATTAAATTTGTTAATGGTGGGTATATTAATTTTTTTAGACAATTCTATTACCATAAGCTGTATTAGGAATGTTATATAATTTTATTGTTTTTTTTTGCCATTTGAAATCATGTATAAGATTATATTTCAAGTTTTAAATGTAATGAATTCATGAAAAGTCATGAATCATGAGGATTTAATGTTGGAATTGGTCACAGTGTCATATTAATATGCATTGCATGAGTAACTGAGATGATATGGAGATGGAAATCTAAAATTGAAAGGAAGGGAGCATTTGGGGGTTTCATTTGGAAGGGAGCAATATTGCATGTTGTATTTGTAATGGTTTGGTTTGTGGGGTCCATGAGTAAATAATTTAATTACCAAAATGAAATGCGTTATATGCATAATTGAGTAACTGGATACCTTGACTTTTTGATTTAAAAAATCATGATTGAAAAGGGAATTATATTCTGAGGAAGTGTAGTAGTTAAAATAGCTTATTAGAAAAAAAGCTTTTCTTCTACCTTCTTTGACATTTTAATCAATTCTGAGATTTTATGCCAATCTCTATGTTCTGCTGAAATATTCCTTGGGAATTGCCTCACATTTTTAATCATTAATTTACAAAATAAGCAATTAAATTGTTCTATTCCTTCTTTCACTTCACTATTGTTGCATCTAGAATTGTCTTTTATTAGCAATATCATTATAGATGAATTTTAACATAACTAAGGATTGGAAGCAGCAATTTAACTAATAATCTTTATGAAATTTGTCTGACTTACCCTAATTTCAAGTTAGATAGTATTCTTTCAAAGCCTAAGAACTTGCCAATGGCAAGATTGCTAGAGAACATTAACTTTCTTCAGTACCCTGAGATAAACAGATGAGCATAATCTAATTTGTTTCAATGGGTAAAAGAGATTTCACCATCCAGCTCATACCTTGGTATAAATATTATATCTAAGCTGAAAGATGTGCTTATTTTTCCAAGGAGGGGATTAATTTAACTGTAGCCTGCATGCGTTAATTTAATGTTTCCTGTGTAGGTATCCAGTTGGGTGCGTGTCATAGGGGAAGATAATGAGTCCTTGCAGTGGATTATCCCAGAGTGACACTGTAATGATCAAAAGAATCTATTCCTTTTAGAACTGTTTTAACCTCTTTAATGTAGTTTGTATCATTACCTTTTTTGTATAGTTAAGTGGTAATATTAGAAGGGCTTTGACAACTAAGGTCAAATGCCACATGAGCCTTCTGTAAGAAATGGACCCAAAATTTTGAACCCAAATCAAAGGTGTTATACTCATAATTGAGTAACTGGAGGCATTCACTTTTTTATGAATAAGATATAATTGGTGAGAAGGCAGATTAGTAGTTAAAATATCTGATGTAGAAGAAAAGCTTTTTCCATCATTGTTGACATTTTTATTAAAATATATAAATTATAATATGAAAACCACATTTGTAGCATGTTGTGTTCCTCATTGAGATAAAAACTTAGTGACATTCTGTAGTTCCTCAAAGAGATGATTTCCTGTATACATTTAATGTTAGTGACTCTATTGTATTTTTCGTTACATTAAGGGATTATTGTTAATTTTATAATTCCACTGTCACATGCAAAAATTGGTTCCTTTCAATGAATCATCATTTATTTATTCTCTGACAGCTATATTTTTTAGGCATTCTTCTGTGTATAGCTAAGCTTTACTCACTATTTGTAATGTGAACGGTGGGAGTAATCAATAAATTGATATTGTACATATTTTTTTTATTGAAATCTCTTGTTATATTATTATTACTGCAATCTTTTAGGAAGTTACTTCTTATTGTAATTAGTTTTTATTTTTAACTTACAGAATCTTTCAGGGAGTGCTGCTGTGTCGATCAAATTGGATGTCCTGGTGGGCATAACTTAGAGAATGGTAGGTTAAGGCAAATTAATTTTTTATTATTATAATGGCAAATATTTATATAATTTATTATTATTCTCCCATAAAATCAGCTGTTCATAGCACAAGGTGGCTGAAATTTTGAAGATATATGCAATTACTTATTATTCAAAGTCAGATCTTGAATTCAATCCATCAGTCTATAAAATCATTACTGTGGAAAAAGTGCAAATCCTAATAAAGGTAAAGTTTTATATTATAGACTTCTATTCCTTCCAAACTTGTACAAGGTTTGTGGAATGCATATTCTCTACCCGTCTCATTCTGTCATAACCTCCCTCTGCTTCAAATACCAGTATCAAATACTCCTTAAAATTGAGAATCCATCAATTTATTACGGCTAAATTGCAAAGAGCAAGTTAATACGATTACATACAAAATTGCAATTTAAATTTTTATCACCATTGATTTTTAAAGGACAGTTAAACCTGTATACTATTTGGCGCATACATTCCATAGATATTTTTATGGGATAATACAATAAGCATGGCATCTGAAATCTTGTTCAGTAAAATCTATTGAAAAACTTTATTGAATAATATTGTGTAAATGAGAATTATATGAATTCTCAGTACCAAAACTTTTTAAACTCCCTAAATAATATCCCATACTTTTACTTTTCTAAATCCCATTCTTTTACGTTTACTTTTGTCTCTCACTACTGGATTTGTCTTTTTATAGTCAACCACAATGCTCATTCATGCTAATGGTCATTCATACTCTTACAAAATGCTTTTGAAATTTGTCACTGATCATCATTTACAACAATTAGTGTTTTTATACACTCTGTACTTTTCATAATTGGTAATTATTTTTACTCTTCACTTACAGATTTCTTCAGTTTAATCAGATTGCAGTAATAGTCCTGTGGATTCAATGAAGGAGATGACTTGGCAAATGATAGGCAAATCAAATTGTGTGAATTTTTTTATATTTACTAATAGACCTGTAGAGTTATAAATGTAGAGATAGAAGTGTTAAAAAATTTGACATATTCTATCTTAATTATCCAAGAAAGATAAGTTGGGAATTTGTTAATTGTAAATATCTGCCAACTTCCCTCAAACTTCAGAATTGGGTATCTGTATTGCCTTCAACCAAATTCTTTTTGAGAGAAGTTAATTTAAAATGGCTCTACTGCTAATAATCCCAAACTTACTAATAGCTTTTTAAAAGGAAGAGGCATCTTCCATTAAGTAATTTTTAAAATAAGTTGACAATTGGTAAAAACCTCTTAATAAGTGTTGATTAGTGTACCTGAAATGTTTCATAGTTTGACATCTTGTTTTATATTGCCAGTAAAATTGATATTTATATGAGGGATTTTCTGCAAAATATCATGGAAAAGTGTATCTGTGTAAATCATTAATATTTATTTCCTTGTGTTGCTTAAAAATGTTTAAGGAATATTAACAATCTATCTCTAAATATCCGTTCAGTTATAAAACAATAGATTAGCTATTTTCTTTCCAGATAACTTACAAATACCATCATACGAGTATGATTGCTAATTAATATTCAGATAGAGTATATATATTTATCAGCTTATATGCATTCTACAAGAGTAATGACTTGTGATGTGAAAAAAAAAGTATTGAATGTGTTATCCTTTAGTATAAACCAGCTCTGAGGTATTATGTTGGGATAGTTGGACAAAACCCCATACATAATTAATGGTTATTTAAAAAAAATATACCAGCATTCAGTTTATGTATAAATTTAATATTACTTTGAAAAATGTTCAAAATGTGAAATATAATACACTCATGTAATGTTTATTAAATAAATTTGTAAAAAAGGGGAAGGGAACACCCTGGGGAAAGGGGTACCCATCAGAAAGTGGATGCCTAGTGGTAGGGAAGGACCCCAGGGAAAAAGAGTATATAAGGTAAGGCTCCCCTTGCCCAAGGTGGCCTTGGGCAAGGGGAGTACCTAAATACAGGGAGGACCCAAGTGAGAGAGGGTCCAGGGGAAAGAGGGAAAATGGGACCACAAGGGAATTGGAGGATGAAGGGGAAAGGGAGGGACCAGGGGTAGAGGAGGACCCCAGGCATAGGGGGAACCCCATTAAAGGTAGGACCAAGAGGAAAGCAGGGACACAAGGGAAGGGCAGGACACGGGAAAGGAAGGCCCTGGGGAGGTGGGGAAACAGAGATAGGGGAGGCTTATTTTGGCCATGGAACGTTGCTTTAAATTTGAAATTGTGAGAATTTTAATAAAATACACAAACATGAATTTTGTGATCATAAAAAACCAGCCCCCTGACGACCAAGCCTAATGATGAATCAGAGCTCATCTGTTTCAGTTCGTTTATAACCCTTGCAGGGTTTTGTTCTTTTGCAAAATTAAATGAGAAAGAATAGTTGTATGAAACCAAGACAAGCACCAACATTATACCATTAGATTATTAGCATTTGAAGCCAAAATAAAATAAATGGTGAGAATTAATGATACATTAAGTGGAAAATATTTTATGCAATTTTAGCCATTGCAGTTGAGAATGATATGCATTGACGAATCGCAGGGAAACACATGCGACTTTTTAGGAGTGTTTTAGCAAGATTTCAAATTGATGCAGTTTCTAAATATTCCTTTAGTTGAGAAAATCTAAATCCTTCAAGCCACATTTTGGCCAATGGCAGGGGGTGCATGAACCATACTCTGTTTTCATTACATTTCATAGAAAAATGTTGAGTAAATAGTAATGAAATTTCATGTAATTTGCTACATTGGCTTTCTATTTTATTTCCTTAGAGTCATGTGACATACATTTTGTATGGTGCTTAATTAACCTCTGACTAAATATTAATATAAGAATATGCATATAGGATTAGAATTCTCTGTCTAACCCACAAGTGTCACTGACTTGGCCCCTTTCTTTCGTACAAGCTCCAACTGGAAACCCCAGGAATAGTGAGATATCCATCCTAGCAAATATACAAACATTTGACAAATTTAAGTCAATTGGAAGAACAATTGAATAATTTACTTTCTAAACTTTTCATAAAAATATCTGCTAAAATAGGCTACACTGCAGATTCCTTGAAAAGTCCATTCGTTTGCTAATAAAAGTCCAATTGTTTGTCTACGTTTGCTTAATAAAGTCCAGTTCTTCCTATTTACTCAAATTTGTCAAATGTTGGTATAGATACGTAGACAATGTTTTTAGTATTTGGTATGGCATCCTCAGACAGCTGGATCAATTCATGTCACTCCTTAATCTAATCCCCCCCATCCCAGCATTTTTTTCACACAAGAATTGGAAAAGAACCATTCCCTTAACTTTTTAGATCTTTCAATTTCCTGTAGCAGCCCAAATCTTACTTTTCCATCTTCCTCAAACCTACCTACACTGATCAAGTCATTCCTTTCCAATCGAACCACCATTATTCCAACAAGCTTTCCACCTTTCACTTCCTTATCAATTATTTGGTTTCCATCCCTCTTTCTACAGAAAGCTTTAATATGGAATTGTCAATCATAAAGTAAATCGCAGGGAAAAATGGTTTCCACCAGAATTTAATCAGCAAACTTTTAATACGGAGACAAAGGAAACAAGCTTTAAATAGCATGCTCAAAAAGTCAGACAGTGAAGATGTTATACCAAAATGGGTTAAATTTTTTTTAAATAACCTGTCAGAAAAAATTGATAACTTGCTTCCAAAAGAAAAACTGATGCATTTAAATCATGATTTAATTTAATTAAGCAGCTTTGCAATGACAAAGATAAATATGAACCCCTGAGAAAATCGGGAATTTACAAGCTTCGATGTAAAGACTGTGTTAGCATATATATTAATAATTTATCATCAAAAGTGCTGAAAGAAAATGTTTAAAATNGTCGCTATTTTTCACACTTGTTATTCCTTTAATATTTTGATGTTTATTTTTATAGATATTTGCTTTATTGGGGCAGCTGCTTAATTTTTTTTGCACCCAAAATCTTGCATTTTTCTAACAGAGGCCAGTAACTCAACTTCTTGGAACAATTTGAAATTCTTTCACATATCAATTCTACAAAATGCACCATCGTAAATGAGCACCTCTCCCAATCCCCACTGATTCAATGCATCCTACCACCCACTGATAGCCTTCCTCCACCTGCATGTCAGCGTCCTTACCCCTAATTTAACCACTTCCTTTTTCCTTCTTCACCCTCTCCCAAATATTTTCCTAATTCCTATCTGTTCCACTAGTCTTCCATTATGTAAATATTGGTCTATGGTTTAATGCCTTTTACCTGATGATGACGATTACTTGTCGAAACCTGGTGGTGTTTATTCTTTAAATATAATGGTTGTGGAAAAAGTACAAATCTTATTTATTTCTACATGATGGACTTCAATAAGAGACAATGCCTGAGACTGTGAATTTTAACATATATTTGAATAAATGTTGACAGAATAGGTAAATAATGTTTGGAGGGTAGGGAGATAAAATTTAGTTGCCAAAACGTAAGTTATTTAAAACAAATGGGAGAAATTATTTTTCTACAAGGATAGTTTTGCAATCTCCGTGGTGTGGGGCATGGTTGCCTAGCTGTGATTTTCGGTTGCAAATTTTACTTTAAAAAATGCCTAGTTGTGTTGGATATGTGTCTATTATTTCTGAGCAAGGAACATACCCTGAAAGTCTCGTGTGAATCAGTTATCCACAGAGGTAGTACTCCCCTTGTTAGTAAGGGTGAGACATGCAGGAATGACTCACATATCAAAATTACTTGGGTGTTTAATGTACCTCTCTGTAACATGTAGACCAGATATAGCTTATGTGAGGAGTATGTTGAGTCAGTTTAATAAATGTTATAACCAAGACCATTGGTATTGTCAAATACTCTGATCTCAAGTTACAGTTAAAAAAAATTAATGATTTTAAGGTATGCACAAAGTTACAGCTTGCCTATTCCTTCAATTGGTGTTCTAATCAGGAGTAATTATAATAGTTTCTTTGAATCCCTCAACACCTGTTATATCTATTAATAATCTAATAAAGATTTTAGTATTTTAAAATTAATGACCAATTTCTAAATCAATTCAGACAAACGCATTCACTCATTTTCTAAACAGAATAAAAAAGGCAAATTAAAACCAATTAGGTGAGCATAAGAAGAGAGAAATGGAAGTGATAACTCACAAAAGTAAGGTTCTGAAGACAATTTTCCTTCTTTGGAGCTGAATCTAGGGCTGAGACCAAAATCCACTGCAGAATCTTCCCTTCTAAACAGCCAAAATAGCACAGATGANCCGCCCCAAAAATTTCAAAAAACGGCAATATACGGCCTTGGTACCGTCCCACCCTAGCACCCCTGTTTCACTCCACGCGCCCGTAAGCTTGTCGGAATATGGGAATACGGTATAGTTCAGATGTGAAGTTTGTTAGTATCGCCCTATCGGTAGTATGGAGAAGCTCCAAAAATGGCGAAAAAAACGTCGAAAAACACGTGAAAACAGTTATTTTCGTAAGGTAATATCTGAAAAAGTATAGTGTTCTGGGTTATGAAATTTCGTATCTTAAATGCGCGTTCCTTGCTCTAAATAACGGTGTATGAATTATAAACGTACGATAATTGGTGTTAGAGCTATGATTTTTTGAGCTGTCGAACCGCTATCAAAGATTTACCCAATATTTAAACAACGTACACTGTAAACCTTGCGCATTTAGGATATATTATTAGTTAACAATTTTCCTTGAAACTACGGTATTGGCACTGATTTTAAATGGACTACTACCGATTTTTCACTCCACCATGATGGATTTGCCTCTAGTTCTGTCATTTGCTCACCAGATACCCCAGGGATCGAGGAGTTGCGTCTCTTGCGATTTCAAAGAAATTTCTCGCGCGAAGGACAAACCAAGAGTATGCGTTTTCTACGAATATTCGAAATTCCCAAACCCCTACAATCTTACGGGCGCGCGGAGTGAAACGGGTGGGACGGAACTAAGGTCGTATATTGCCGTTTTAAGTAACTTTAGGGGCGGTTTTTCGGTCATATCGGCGTTGGTAAACACCGATTTCTCGGGAAAAATTCGGCATTTTTTGGAACGGAAGGATGTTCTGGTTATATGTAGGACAATAAAAAAATGAAAAAAAAACCTTCCGTTATATTTCTTCTCTTTCATTTTTGCTTTACATTTTTCTCCTTCTTTCTCCTATTTGTCACTATTGAACAACGGTTTTTATGCTCAATTGTTGTAATAATTGTCAGTACGAAATGTCAACAATGAAAAATAACATCTCACTGACAGTTTCTTTAAAATTAGTTAGTTTTCGTTTTTTTAACTAAAATGTCTTCATTTCCGTTTCATATTTTGGGGAATCCGTGTTATTTTAGGTCTATATCGACTTTTTTTTAATCTGGGGTTTGGGTTGGCTTTGGCTGGGCAGGGTTTGGTTTGGTTTGTGTGGCTTCCTTTGGTGTTTTCAAACAACAATCTCCTCAATTCTCTATTATATTTTGGCGTGTACATGTTATTTTTCGTTTCTATTGCCTTTTTCTTTTATCTGGCGTTTGGGTTGGCTTTGGCTGGGTTGGGTTTGTGTGGCTTCCTTTGGTTTTTAGAACAAATATTGCTTTAGTTCTCTATTATATTTTTATCCAATTTTTTTAAACGTCGTACATGTAGGCAAATGAGGCTTTCGTAGCTACATATGATGATTTTAAAAATGCTATAGAGACCAACAATAACATGTACACGCCAAAATATAATAGAGAAATTAAGAGATTGTTGTTTAAAATACCCAAGGAAGCCACACCACCAAACCCAACACAGCTCAAGCCAACCCAAACCGCAGAAAAAAGGTGATAGAGACGAAAATAACCTCTACACGCCAAACTATTGTAGAGAATTTTGTTTAAAAACCAAAGGAAGCCACACTACCAAACCCAACCCAGCGAAAGCCAACCCAAACCGCAGATTTAAAGAAAAGGGCGAAAGAGACAAAAATATAACCTGTACACGCAAAAATATTATAAAGAATTGAAGAGATAATAGTTTAGAAAACCTATGGAAGCCAACCCAACCCAAACCAATCCAGGGAAAGCCAAGCAAAACCGCAGAATAAAAAAAGGCGATAGATACCTTAAAAAACAGGAATATCCCAAAATATTCGAAATTATGCAAAGAAAAGGAAAATATTGGAAGGTTTTTTTTCACATTTTTTGATCATCCAACGTGTCACCAGAATAGCCTTCCGTTGCTAAAAATGGTGATTTATCGCAATTTTCCCGAGAAATCGGTGTTTACTTATACCAATGTGACCGAAAAACCGCTCCCAAAATTACAAAAAACGGCAATATACGGCGTTAGTACCGTCCCACCCTAGCACCAGTTTCACTCCGCGCGCCCGTAAGCTTGTCAGAATATAAGGATAAAGGAATATATTTTAGATGTAAAGATATCGCCCTATCGGTAGTTCGGAGAAGCTCCAAAAATGGCGGATAAAAACGTCGAAAATTCGTGAAAACAGTGATTTTCATAAGCAATTATCTCAAAAAGTATTGTTTTCAGGGTTATGAAATTTCATATCTTAAATGCGCATTCCTTGTTCTAGCTAACGGTGTATGAATTAGAAACGTACAATAATTGGTGTTTGAACTATGATTTTCTGAGCGGGCTTACCTCTATCAAATATTTACTGAATTTAGAATCGAATAGAATTAACAAACGGGCATAAAAATGCCCTCTTTCTATAGGATACATAAGAAATACATAGAACACATGAAAAAAATACATTTTTAAAGGATATATAAAGAAATAGAACATAAAATATCACAATATTGATAAAAATAAAACATCACAACATATCTATAAATCATAAATAAAAAAATATATAGTATACATAGGAATACATACATTTTCGAGGATACATAAAAGAATAGAGCATAAAGTATCACAATATTGATAAAAAATATTATAACATATCTATACATCATAAAAATATTTTAATTAATACAAAAACTTGGAAATAAACTACAATTACTGCACATGAACTCACAAAGTCAAGGAATTAAATAGGAGTAAGGAATACTGATATATCATTGCAATTTTTTAAATGCAGACTTTATTTGCATAATATTTGTATTAAATATATCTATAGAGTGAACACTAAGAAAGTCATTGCTTGATTGTTGCATCCTGGTAATGGGTGAGTTATATGAGTAATTTCTTGCATATTTATCGTTGACAAAAGTATCATTTGACCTTGTTATATGTTTAGGAACTCTTATTTGAATGCATGATAATAATGTTGAACAGTCAATTTTAGCATTCACCAATTTATACAAAAAAATTAAATCTGATAGATTCCTACGGGTGCACAGTTCCTCTAGTTCTATACATTTTAACAATTGTACATTATATTGATACATATTATTACTATTCAGTCTGTAGTTTACAAATCTTAAGAATTTGTGTTGGATCTTTTCCAATCGATTTATGTGAACATTATAGTATGGAGACCAAACTATTGATGCATATTCCAAGATTGACTTCACTAGTGAGCAATACAGTATTAAATATGCTTTGTTTTTGTCATCTGAATGAGTTGGCCCTGAACATTTACTGTGACAGTTGTTGATCAGCCATAGTCTTCAGTAAATGTTATGTATATTTGTCTATCTTTGGGATTTTTATCGTCTAAATGATACTATACTATCAGTGACTTCATTGTCACTTCTTTTTCATAAATAGTGGGCAATTTTCTTAGATTCCAACATAAGCAAAGTACCTGAGTTACCAAGAAACAGTAGTGCATCATAAGTTTTATTTGAGAATCACAATCCCTATGTTTGCAAGTTTTCCTCATTGTTCTTTCCAGGCTTATGGTCACAAGGTGAGCTTGGGTCAACGCATGAGAGTGAAACTGAATGGTAGACGAGTTGCTCTTCCATTGAACCTGACTGC